>VUQR01024976.1:0-15516 GCA_015108515.1 Hemichromis elongatus | reverse complement strand
TTTGCAATCCCATAGTAAAACCTTTAGTACTAGAATTAAAGGTCTAAACTGAATATTTCTCTTCCATGGTCCAGTTAAGCTTAAAGCAAGACACATTGGACACGCCTCATATCAATATAGTTTGAGATTTTGGTTTTCTGTTTTTAAGAATAAAAACGTAACCTAAACCTACTGTCTTCACTAATGTCTTGTGTCATTAGCTAGGATTCTGCTTTGATTACAAAGCACTGCTCATGCTAACACATACCACAAAAGTACTAGACACTTTTTCTTTAAATCACCATTTCTGCTTTTTCAAACAAACAATATGTAGCGCACCAGAAGGAATTATTACTTTGATATAAGTCCCCTTTTACTTAAAAGCCATTACTTGAGTAAAAATATTATGAAGTGGCTTCACATCAAGAGAACAGCTGTAAATTAGCTTGATCATCAGAAGCAATTTCATTCTAGCAAGCACCACACTGGTGGACGGGAGACTTTGAAAAAGAGACTCATGCTGAGAGGAAGCTGGAGTTTCTCTGAGCACGAAAACACTTGGCAAGATACTATGATCCACCCTTAAAAGCACATTTCATTCACGTTCTCTTATCCATTCACATTTACATTCCCTTTAGATTTCTGTTTTTCATTCTGTTTTCTCTGGATTTCCCTTTGTTTGTTGTAGCAAGATTTTAAAAGTAGAAAATTCAAAATTTCAGCTATTGAACTGCAGCTGTATATAGCCACTCAAAACAGGATCATTCCAATTTTATTTCAGCTGCTCGCCAAGGGGACTAAAATCCCATCAGCTATGGACTCTTTACAAGCCCCTAAAGTTCCCAGTAGAGGCTGTGAAATCTGCAACTGTGCAACGTTGAGGCTGTAACTCCATTTAACAGTGTCTAGAATCATGATGGCCTGGGCCTGCAGGCTTCTGCTGGACGTCAAGAACTTTCTCATCAGATGCTGAAATCCACCCCTGAGACTGACTAGATTTCTAGGTCTGAGTAACAGTTCCATCCTCCTTTTGCACTGATGAAGGGAAATGAAGCTAATTATGGGCACTCCATCTGCAGTGAGGGTCCGGATGCAACATGTATTAGCATCTTGGCTGGGAATCAAAATAACTGCAGGCTATGCAAGAAATTATGTTAAGGGAAAAATAATCAGCAAAGCAAAATGTTGAATTTAGTCACTATTCTTCAATTTGCAGCTGACATCCATGTAAATGGATCAGCACATGCAAAAACATATTTGCTACAATTTGTATAACATAATAATGCTAATCCCAATAACAATAATAGTAATAATAATAATAATAATAATAATAATAATAATATCCTTTTTTAAATCAGTGATTAGTAGATTATTTTTGGTAAAATAAATAAATTCGTACTGTTATCCAATACAGTATTTAATGGATTTCAGTATCTGCCACTTCTGAAGTAACATTAAGTTTAATGGAAAAAACATAGCTAGCTAGATAAGCTGTACTATAATATTATTTTAAAGAAGAAAAAAAAGAAAATCTAGAAAAAATTTGTGTGCACCGCCTGGCTGCCACAGCTCCAACATTGCAAATATTAAATCCATAAATAAAACATTATAAAATAATATTAATAGAGAATTATATTTAAAAGACAGTCTATAATTAATTATATAATTCAATAAATTATTAACCCTCATCTTAAATGTTGTTTCTTTATTATCTCCAAAAGAAGGGCAGATAGAGGGTAGTGGGAATTTCTTATTAGTCGTCCTAATTAAAACGAGCCCTTTGATGGCTGTGGAAAAGCTGGAGACGTGATCAGTTGAAGTGGGTAGAGGCTGTTGAGTATGCATGAATCAGAAGTAACTATCAAAATCATTGCACTGTCTGTGGTGTGGTTGGAGTAACAGGATTCAAAAAATTGAAAATGTATAAAAATGACCATATAGTAACTCAACAATTAAATTCATCAAAAACCTTGACCTATAGCTCAAAGACTACTTCCATTATATGTTTATTATTCGAATTAAAATCTATTATGGGGGTGAACAGTGCACAAACTACAAAAACTGTGTCACTGACCAAAATGTTATTAACCCAACCGTTTCTCATTAATGAGTATGTGTTAATAACATATGATAATATAATGATATGGTTATGATAATGAATACATAGTTTTTTTTATGTATTCATTGTTAATATTCTCCCATCTTAAACTCCAAGAAAAAGAAGAAATGCAAACAACATCAACCATCCCAGGTTTATAGTGAAAACAGTAGTTTTGGATGCATTTAAATAGCATATTATGTGTGTAACTCAACCTCCATCAGTCTACGGTTTATTTTATCTGTATTCAAATTTGTATGCACTGAAATTTTTTAATATGTAGAAAAAACATGGATTTGCAATATCTGCAAAGTCTAAGCATTCTGCTCCAAGAGCTGGAAACATGAAGTCTTGAGTTAAATGTGACATTTGCTACACTTCTGCGGTGGCAAATCTGAAAATATATTTTAGTATGTGTGGAAATTTGTCTGTAACTCTTAGGTTTTATATGCCATACCTCAGGCTCACAGGCTTAAGCTTTTGGGCTGTGTACTGCTCTGCTCGTTAGCGTCAGACCCGTCTTGGTCTGCCCACACTATGCCTCAGTCCTGTGTGCAAAGAAGGCTCGCTTAACCCATTTTAATATTTTTCATGAGGGAAGGACTGTGAGGCTTCCTCTTATTTGGTGTGAGATTTGTTTGGGCAGTGCTTTCCTACACTGGTTATATGGCTAAAGTCATGCTAGCAGACACTGCTGACTTTGTCATATTGTTGGAAATTGTGAAATTGCCATTTGTGCCATTCACTGTAACCATGATTAATCCAAACAAACAAACCAAAAAATCCCATCTTTCTCTTCCAGTGCCTTCCTGACATCTTGACCCTAACCAACTGCCTTTGCCTTTGCTGTGGGTTGGCTCTGCTCCTGGAATTTTACTGTGATGATTTTAAAGAGTTATGGTCAACTAACTATGTGTCTTAACAGGGAAATAGACATTTACCGCTTCATTCCTATTGATCATATTTAGATTTCATGAAGCAATGTTTATCCGTGTAAACTTTCTTCAAAGGAAGTGAGCTTAAAAGCAGTGAAAACAACCAATCCCTGCCTTTTTCTGGATGTCTCTTTATTCACTGAAAATAACCCGCCTTCAACTTCTAATGCAAATTCTAGCAGACGCTCTATGTCTCCTCCAGAAAACACCAACCTTTGATCATAAGTAATAAGACATTTTTTTTCCTCGGCTTCAGTGAATGTGACTGAAATATCTGAGCTCATGGCTCGAGGCGCAGGCTTATATGAGAAAGTTTAGACTGCTCACTGCAGAGGAGTTCCAGACTTCGACAGAGGGTCTAAAAGTGTTTGCGTTCTGCTCTGCATACTAACCGCCCTGACTCTATCACACTCACTTTCTATCAAATCTCGCTCTAATTTCCCCTCTATTACTGTTTATTTATGTCACTCTCTCCGTCTTATTCTCGCATTTCTCTTCCAGCAGTCACCTGCTATTATTCGTGTTAGTAAAAAATCTACTAAACATGGGCCATAATTGTAAACTTGCATGGATCAAAAGGTCACATGACTTTACTATCCTTTACAAGAAAATAGATTCAGCAAATTAAAATGCTCATTGAAAACGAAAAAGATGAGTAGATTTCAAAAGAGTAAAATGAATATAGTCGCAGAATTGTTATGTCAAGAAAAGTATTTTATGACACATTACTTATGACATTACTTTCTCACCACTCCTTAAAACGACCTCACACATTGCCGCATAATTAGCGCTTAACGATATAGGACACACATCTTTTTATTTTAGTATTTAGATATTAACACAAAGCTGACGACGCAAAGCAAAGTTGAAAAATCTAACTGCGCAGACACTTGCAAGAGTCAATGTTTCTGTCCTGGATGCAGTTTCCACTTTACCACCGCGTGCTTGTCCTTTTGTGCAATAAAAATACAAGTAACGTCCACATCTCTACTCCTGACAAACTGTATACCTGTAGACCGGTCCATCATTTCTCTCCTCTCACACAGGAGCTGAAAACAGCTGACTGTAGCGCAAGTGAACAAGAAAAAAAACAAAAAACAAAAACCCAACATGGCATGTTTTTTCTATATATCCACCTAGTGCGAGATAACTGAAGAAACTTTTTAACATCAGAAATGGCATAAGTGTAACTGTGATGTAATTACTGAATTTATTAAGTACTAATGAAAAAAATGTAATGTGATTACACACTTATATAAATATTTATAAAACATGCTACATTTTCTATATTTCCATTAAATACCGTTCACTAACCAGCTTAGTAAACATCTTGAACATTTTCAAAGGCAAGTTTTTTAAATATTTCTCATATGACATTGTGTTTACAAGCTTGCAGTCTTCTTCTATAGTCTTTTAATGGCATAGTTTTGGTTTCTTGACATAGTTCCACTAATTCTAGCTTTACTGTTTCATCTAATGATATGTGTCTACACACGTGTGATATGCGTCAGAGATAAACTGTACAACAACTGACTCACAGAAAAGCAGCACTACTTAAATTCTACAAGAAACGCTTGTATTTACATGAAGTAGATCCAATCTAGACATCAGAAATAGCACCTATAATGATATTAGCTGTAAGTCAGTTATTTCAAAGCAATTTACAAAAGTGTACTGCTAGCATGTGCTGTAAGCTGCTTAGTGTACCAGTTTGACAAACCTCATGCAGTCTTAGTTAAGTTTATGGAACCCTGTGAGTGGACTGAATATAGAATTCAATACATTCTTTGTGCTGTAAATTGGATCTTGTAATTCGACTGCCCTTCACCACTTTGGGTGTTCTCCTGAGCCAACCTTAGAATTGTGACTGTATTGGCTTTAGCCTCCAGAGCCCACTCTAAAGGTCATATCAGCAGGACCTCCATCCTGATCCTCTTTTGAACGATGAGGATCATCGTTCTATTTTTACCATTAGTGCTATCATAACGTGAAATGCTGCTAAGGGATAATCTTCAAGGGGGTGGGCTGAAAAGCTTTCAACATCCAGGGAAGGTCAAAGTCTACAGGGTTATCACAGTACTGGTCCTATAATAAAAAAGATGCAAGATGTGCAATGGGTTGGGCACAAGGCTGGAAAACAGTCCCCAAATTTACAAGATTTATCATAGAATGTAAGAAATATGAATAGACTGACATTAATACTCAGGACCTAGCTGACTCACACGAAGGTTTTATCTTGTTATATCCATGATAAGTCTGTACATTATAAAATCATTTGACTTCATGGCCAGGATAGAGGTGAGCTGTGTATTTCTGAAGGGGATAAACTAGTGAACCATTTGTGTAGGCTGAGTTGCTCATTATTTCTCAATCACACCAGGATTTGGGAAGGTAAAGTGGCAATTTGTTTTCAGTCCTAATTCTGCCAAATTAATGCTGCATGCATGTTCATACCCAGGCCCGAACCTAGGGATGCAGAGTCCTCACCAAAGCTACAACTGGAAGCCACAGAGATTTTGCAATAGATTAGGCCGATTTCCAATAGGATTTGGTGCTGCACACCTCATGAAAACACTTTGTAAATGGGTCCATCTAATGATCCAACTTAATATGATTAAAAAGAATAAAGCCACCCATATGCACATGATCCCCTGTCTCCCACCCCACCCTCTTCTTTCTCTCTTTGCCTCAAAATGAAATCTTTTTATCCCCAAACAGGGTCATAAGCAAGAATGATTCTGTAAAAGAATTGTTTCTGTTAGTGAAGAAAAAGCCCCTCATATGTTAGAAAGTTAAGAATGCTCTCCATGATATACAGGAAGTATTTCCATGTTTCATTTAAATCTTCCCTTGAATAATTAAGAGAGGACTACATAACTACAACTTCAGTAAAAGCACCATCAATAGCAATTCACCTCAGTAAGCCTCACTTGAAGTTAGTAAAATTGTAAATCTTTTCCTGAGTAGTCTGTATGTTTTTGAAAAACAAATATTAGAACATTCAGAAATGAGATATACATTGAGTTACAGAGCACTGTTCCTGTCCAGTGCTGAAAAGTTTTTGTTTTAAATTAGCTTTAGATCTCACGGATTATATTTTTAAATCGGACTACAGGATTAAAAACCGTCAGACTTTTCACTGACACAAGCCCACATCAAAATCCAAGTGTTACAGAAATATGACCACAGGACTCAGTCAGCATAGAGTAACATGTTGCATTAATGCACTGTCTGCTGCTAGGCCATCTTCACAGGTAGAGCATGCTCTTAGCTGGGAGAGCATGGCAAACTGACTTACTTCCCTCAGGGGTTTAGAGGGACTTATGTCCAATTCTTTACACTTCCATGGCTCCAGTTTTCACTCACTAATGGAGTGAAACATGTTCGAGTACTAAGTAGTTAAAAAGTTACCTTCAGCCTTGCAGGAGTTCAGATTCACAACACAGTAAATAAATAAATAGATATTTTCTTCTTGTTTTGGTTTACTATAAATAATTCTATAATTTTAAACATGTGCTCTTTAAAAGCCATTTGACTCCATCTTTGTTTTCTTCCGCTAGTTTCAATTTACATCTTCAATTTCCAAGATACGTAAATGAAGCCCTCTTTCTGTCAGTCATAAATGTGTTCAGTGTTTTATTCGATTTCTCAAGGGGGTTGATTCTCAGTTCTGCTTCTCCAACTGCCAGTAACCTGCTGGTGCCTCACCACAGGGTGACTCTGTCCTGCTGTTAACTCGTGTAAATATGACTGATTCCTTTTAATCCACACAATTGTGTACTCATTTGTCGCCGGAGTTCGCCTAAATCTCCTCATTCTTGGATTTAGAGAGTAAAGAAAGCAGAAAGAAAAACTGAGAAATGAAGGAAGAGAACAGGGAGGAAACGATGTGTGAGGCTGTTTATTGCTGGAGTAACTCCAGCACAACCTATCTCATTAGTCTGTTCGTGATTAAAAACTACTCTCAAGCTGATATCATTAACCTGCCCACACAACCATACACTCTCAATGGGGCCTTACAAACGAGCTAAAAGAAATGAGCTTGTGCCTTCTGTATGAGGTCTAAATTCCTTCAGTTTATTCACAGTGACGTCAGTATTATCATGAATGGTTTACTAGAAAGTTACAGGCATGTAGTATTGTGCAAAAATATCTTTATATTATATATATATATATATATATATATTAAAAAGCAAGATTTTCATGCATTTTTTTAAAGTGGTTTTGAGCAATATTTCTTTAGGCTTTCTTTGGACATTGGCTAACTTTTTTCTTTTGTTTGTTAAGCCTCTTAACACTGACCTATGACTCATTCAAGCTTTGCATGGCATCTTACTTAAGGGATGGACCAGGCAACTTGGCAGAGAAACAGTTTTGGATTGTATCTTTTAGGCACTTGGTTACTTGCAGCTTGTTGCAAAAAACAAAACCAAAAACCAAAAAAAAACAGAGGTAAAGTTAAATGCTAAAGATAAAACATATCTCTGCATATTTTGCATTGTCTTTTACAAAATAAGAGGAAACTAGAAAACAGAGGATTAAAGTAGGAGCAGACCTACAAAAAAGTTTACAGCAGATGACTGTAACTGTAACTTCAATGTAACTGAAGTCATGTCCTTAAGAAACAAAAACAAACATTTAAAAGACTCGACAAGGACTCAAAAGATGGATCTGGTTTGTCAGGGTTTTTAAATTCTTCTTAACTAACTTCAGCTATCCACCGACTGTTTGCTGAAGCAAATAATCAGAAATGGTTTAGTGGAAGAGCGGCTGTGGAGAAGCCTTAAGGAGGGAAACAGAGAGAGAGAAGGCTAAGGCGCGCCAGATCACTGAACTAAAAGTGACAAAAAGCCAATACCATAAAAGCAGACCTGGATAGAAAAACAGACAATGAAACACTATCAGCTGTGGACTGACCTCCCCAGAGCCTGGACTATGGCATTATTAAGAGTGTAGTATAATCTTAACAGAGAACAGAACAAAAGGAAGCCAACATCAAAAGGAAAGCTTTCGAATGTCCTTCAACAAGCTTGGAGACCTATTCCTGAAGAACACTTAAAGCAATTACAAGAAAACTTGCTGTAGAAAGTTCAGACTGTGTTGCCATATATACTGTATTAATAATTACTGAACTGGCATATACACTAAAAAGCCTTTAACAGGAGCAAAGGAGAACATTTGCCATCTATCAGCGATTATAGTAGATGCTATAGCCTTTTCCCCACTGTCACCATTTATAATCCCTTCCTATGTCCCTTTATCTGATTGCGACCCCAGTCACAAGCTTCTCGGTGTGAGATTACAAACATCTGGTGGGTGATCTACTCTCAAGCTGTTACGATAAACTCGGCAACAGAAAGAGCTTTTGGACAGCCAGGGGGAAATTTAGTGATGAAATATCTCATGCGATTGAAGTCCTAATGTAATGCTTCGTCATTGCAATAAGATCCACCACCTAATGCTTTGCTGGTGTTGATATGTGATTAAAAAGCGTAATCTGAGAGGTCTGTATAGGCTGATATGCAGTATATCACTTCACAGCCAGAGTTTCTCCTGTTGGCTGCATTTTTTATTGAGTATTATCTAGTCTACTAGGATGTCGGAAATGTGTATATAGACAGAATTAGTGAAAGGGGGAAGAAAAAACTGAAAAAGAAAAAAAACGATAAAGAGAAAGTTAAAAGAAAACACTGATATTGTGATGAAAGGAAGAATTATATTCTCCTCCTGAATTTTCTAGTTTATATACAGCCATTACCCTCCACAGATCAAAAAGGCTGTTGAATTCCATCCAAAGCTTCTGACACGCAGGATCTGGCAAAAGATCAAACCAAGCAGCAAATGGAGAAATGAAGCTTGTTAGAAAGTTCTTGTGGGGTTTGGTTGTTATTCAAAGTTAAAGTGAGCATTAGTGGAGTTTTCATTGCATTTTGTGTGCTAAATATTCACATTTTAATCATTTAAACATTACTTGATTAAAGGGTGAGTCTTTTTTTTTATTTATTTTTTTAGCCCAGATAGATGAATGGTTTGCAATATAGTTAGTTGTGTACAACTCTAGGGATGCGCTGACCTTTCCCCTACAGCCAGATCAATATTTTCACTTTTTAAGTTAATTATCTTAACAACTGCCAGGTGGTTTAGTATAGATTTGTCCCCTTGAAGCAATATTTGAGAGCCCTGTCTTCAATCAGGTTAGAGATGATCCAGTGATTTGGAACCTCAGTTGGAGTTTTTCATTCAGTTCTAAATATCAACATTGCATCTGCTTAAACTGCTATTTTATTTAGCTTAAGCAATTAATAGTTTCAGTATAAACATACGCTTTAGAGGAAAAGAAAAAAGAGTAGAGATCTAAAGCATACATTGTGATTGCAGACTCCAAGCCTTCTGTATGACAGTGTGCTAGAGGTTTCAAAACCTGGAAGATGCATCACTAATGATTTCTGTTGAGGGGAATAAATAATGAGACATCAGCCAACATCGTGGTCATGATTTACATCACAATATTTATGTATTAACCCCAAATGTAAAAGAGTAGCGATTCTGCATTACTGATTACAGTTAGCTACAATGACAAGTAAGCAGATGTGCAAACAGCAACTGTGACTTTCAGCGGTTAATCACTTCCCCGGTGCTAAATCTGATTCTCTCAGTTGTGTTGTACATCTCCTTTCATCAGTGCTGCAAAAAGGACAGCTGCACCATAAACTGAGATTTTACACTCTGGGCAAACTGTGACTCAAGCCAAAGTAAAGCTCTTCAGTGAGCACCTGAGATAAAAATTCATGCTCTCAACCCACACGCCTTCATTTCCTTATAACAACTTCATAGACATCCAAGAAACAGAATTTCATTAACATCAAATATAACTCTGGAGATTTTGTGTGAGACTTGACCAAGAAAACTCACCTGCTAAGGCACCCTGCTATTTCTCCATCAATTTTTTACTGTTCCCTCATAGTTAGCAATGACTTCAGTGATCATAAGTGGAAATGAGACTTACTCCAAAGACTTTTCTGGAAAGGGGAAATGAAGGAGAGGCAGACATAGGGTGAGAAGGAAAGAAACATTAATAAACAAATTTGTGAATCCACCATGTCTCTATCAACCAACCCTTTCTTTTCTGTTATCCTCACCCAAATCTAACAGCTGGTGGCACAAAAAAGAAGAGAGTTTGTTTTGATGTTTGTGCAGAGTTGAGGCAATTTATTGGACAGGGATTTAGCAAATCAGAATTCATTGCAGAAACTTTCTGATCCTGGGGGTTCAAGGGCTCTGGATAAACAAGACTGATTGTTTCAGAGGCATGCATATATTACCCCTATTTGAGCCCAGGCTATTTCACGCAGACAGCTATGGGAATATAAGCCAGATTCATATCGAAGGATTTTGTGGGAAAACATGGCTAGATCAGTGGATTTCTTTATTAAAGGCAAGCAGGCACTGGGAGACATTTCTTACAAATTGCACAAGCCTCGACACATGACAGACACAATGTTAAATGTCTTGAGTCCTGTTCAGAAAATACATATGACAGAATAGTTTGTCAGGGGCTAAAATGAAAAGAACAGCTGTCATGTTCCCTTTTCATCTTAAATGTTGATGATGATGGCTGACAGCAAAACACTGAAATTATTAAGAATGGACTCAAAATATCGCAGCCATCATCACATCCATCCTTTAACATGAACTCAGGGTCCAGAGAAGGGAGCATCTCTAATAATACAATGCAGAAGGTGCTGACAGGCTGAATTCACAGCATTCTGCAACACACCTCTGAGGACAAGAAATTATGTGGGTCACATAAGAAGTGCCCTATTAGTTCATTAGCTTTCCACTAAGGCTGAGCCTGCATTAGAGATCTTAATTTTCCACAGAACATAATCTTGGTGAAGTAATTTAATTTGCAAGCTCTGTCACAAGCAAACGTCCCCTTTTAGAGAAGTAGAAATTTTCTTGAGTGGCGATAGGGACAATTTTTACTGCCCCATTGCTCCAAATATTTAGTATATATGGTAAAGAGGACAGCATAAATGGGGCTGTTTATCAACGCCAATGGCCCAGAGATTACCAGGTGCTCAGATTTCTGGCCCTTTCAAAAACGAATAATAAATCTGTGCCTTTTGTGATTTCTAGGGTCTTCCACCCCAATCAGGGTGCTCCACCTCACAGACACCACATTCTCCAATATGCATCTATATCTTACTGTTTATTAACTTTAAATTACTATTATATATTTATGTTTAAAGTCAAATTCTTTAAAGCATTTTAATTAGGTTTTATTGTGTTATGAAATTGTGAGCTTCACCTACAGAATTAGAAGATGTGATAGGTCAGTCATTGCTATCATAGAAAATTGTGTATGGAGACATATAATGACATGATAAATTAAAGTGGTTGTTAAATTAGTGTATCAAAATTTATCATAGATAGCTTACATCAACCAATATTAGACATAAGAAACATAGCTTATTGTAGGATTTAACAAACAAAAGTTCTTCTGTGACAAGATCCCATCCATGAACCTGGTGTCCAATTTTATGGAAGAAACAGATCCTGAATGAAAGAGGTACAGCAAAGATGTCCATAACTGAGTCTCTAGAAACTGTTAAAAAAGACTCAGCTTTTGTTTGGCTGGCAAAAGCAAGTATTGATCTAGATAGGGCAGAACGATCATCAGATCATGAAGGATCCCCACAAAGGTATGACACCATATAACTACAGGCCAATTACTGGCCACTTTACAAAATGGAAGCTCCTGTCAGGCACTGTAGCAACCAAGTCAATACATGAGCACAGCTCAGAAAGACATCAAAAATAACACCAGAGGGCCAAAGGACCAGCTACTGGTTGGTAAATGAGAACTCTAAGTCCAGGGAAAACCACCTGGCATACCAAATGGATTTACTTAAAAAAAAAAAAAACTACGCCTCAGTGCCTCACACATGGATATTAGAGTGCCTGGAACTATACAAGGCTAATAGTCTACTAATAACATTTATAAGGAACTCAGTGAGATTCTGGAAGACAACATTACAGGCCAACTCCAATGTTCTGCATAGGCCTCAACAAATTAAGCCACCTGTACATCGTTGCCATCAAGCAAGACACTGATACACACGATCCACCTCAACAGGCTCTACAGGCAGGACATCGGGATGTCATTCAGATTGGATAAGTCTGTCTGAATGGATGTGAAGAGAGGGAAGAGGATTAATGGAATGAATGAGGGGAGTTACAAGAGGGAGTTACTAGCAGATATGCGGATTGCTACAAGGACCATGGTATCCCACAAGCCAAGGGGAATCATGTCAAAGATGCATGAAGGTCATCCACAGCCGAATACCTGGTAAGGTAAGATAGGTAGTGAGAAGCCACCTGAATGGTAAGACTAAAGCCACCAATACATATGCCCTACTGGTCATCAAATAATAGAATCATTGGTTGGCCAAAGTAGGAGATTAAACCAATGTGAAGACATCTTTAACCGAAGTCTTGCATTCTGAGGCTGTATAAGTAGCAGCAAGAGGGACGGTGAGGATTAATGCATGTCAGAGCCACAGTCCTGGAAGAAACCTTCCACAGCGACATCAGGAAAATACCCATCCCCAAGATGATCTGCTTCAAGAATTCCTGGCAACAGATGGCAATGAGAAAAAGGAACAGGAACTATCACCCTGCCACCAGGACCAAGCCCCTGCATTGAATGTACCATCAACAGATAGAGGAAGTGGCTGACAAAAGAAATCCTACACAGTGGCAAGAAAAGTAGTTTTGATCATTGCAGTACAAGAACAGGCCCTAAGCACTATCAGGAGGAGGCTACCACAGCTGTCAGGACCCAACTTGCAGGATGTGCAAAGGTGCCTTGGCGACTGTTCAGCACATAGTAGGAGAATGCCAGATGGAACCTTAGAGCATGTACACCAAGGCTGAAATAGTCTACAGGGACAGCTATACTGCATACGGACTAGAAGTCCCCAAGACCTGAAAGGAGAGATCAGCAAAGGTGGCTACGGTTCTGTGGGACAACTTCTAGACAGACAAGCAGCTGCTGGGCAACCAGGTAAGTTAGCTTATTTTCTTTTTGATTCATTAAAATAATAAAATCATTGTCATGAGATCCATAATATTTTCAATCTGCTTCTCAATAGTTTCATGTTGCATCTGCACATATCACTGACAACTGCAACACAAGTTAATGTTCAGACTTCTGCATACTTTGAAATTAATGTGTCTGTGGAGCAGCTACACTGATTCACTGTCATTTTCAAATGAGAGAAAACAGGAGGATTTCTGACTGTTTGATTTTTAAATTAGAACTTAATGTGACTACGCACTAGCAGAGATGCTCATTTATCTCATCTCCTTTTTTCCCCACTGGAGGTTTTTGTCTGTGAAAATCACCACTCTGTGGGGTGGGGGCACTGTGAAGAATGAAGGAAAGGCAGATAAAACATTACAAACTCACTGGAAGAGTTAATAGACTTTAGGTCTTATGAAAAAGTAAATTTTCAGCAGGTGCTATGATCACATATTGTTTTTAGCTGTTTGATATCCACCCACATGCTGTTAACCATTTACAGTTAGCAAAATCATCTTTCTATGACAACATAAAAACATCTTTTCACCTGCGCACTTTTTGTTGTTGGGTCACTCATTGGAAATTGTGGTGGATAGTAACGATCACAATGCGTGCATGTTAATCTCCTCTGCTGTCCTGTTAGTGTTGCTATAGGTCATCAGAGATTTCACAAGGGGCTGGGTAGGGTGATCAGTCTATGGAGTAGATCACCCAACCCTAATATAGACTTTAACTGACTTTCCCATCTTAGGTGTGATATTCCACCAGAATTCCTTTAAACTATACAGTATCCACTTGTCTCCTCCTCATCTGTCCTCTCAATTCAATATTGAATCTTTAAGTGCATTGAGCAACATAAGCAATTCTTCCCATATGTTTTACTAAAGTGCATCTATTTTCTGTCATTATTACTGATTAATTTGTTGGTAGCAGAAAGTCATTATTTTTAGTATCAGGTAGATTTCAGCCCTGGGGGGGGGAAGGGTACAGTGGGAGTTGCATTGCCTTGGTACATTAATAGAAAACAAACCATATTGATACATGTAATGGATCACACATGTCCAATCAGACTGGCTCTCTAAATGATAAGCCTGCAGAAGCTCTCAACAATTTCAGAGTTTCAGACTCTGCTAGAAAAATACAATTTCATAGGCATCTGAATAAACTTACATCCCTGATTCACTGTGAGACATCATTTACAGATTTGCTACATGTGCTTTGTATAAAGTTTGGATAAATGTAGTTCTTCTGCTGTCCCCTAATGCTTTGATGCACATTGCAAATAAACACATGCCCACTCTAAATACCACTCACATTAAACAGGAAAAATTCAAAATCCTCTATGTCAAAAGAGAAAGAATTATATTTTGTTCTGTATTTCTATTAAATCCAAAAGAGGTCTTTTTTTAAAATGAAAAGTGATGATGGCTAAACTTGCACCTGACAGAGCACAACTTTTCAATATGTCTGCTTCAAGGGCTCTTGCAATATGACGGGGTGTTTTTGTGAAGGAATTCATCAGCTCAGGGAGGTCATCCACGAGGCATTCACCCTAAGAGCATTTCCTGGACAAGAACACATTAAAGAGGGATGAGCATTCACTCAGGGAAGAGATTTGCTAGTTTCATGCTGCAGACTGAAATATCACCGTATGTCAGCACAATTGTAATCGCTCACCGTTTTATCCAAAGGTGACAAAAGAAGTCTCTTTAACAAGTTATACAATGCCTTCAGGCCACTTTCTATCATTCACTCCCTAAATCCATTTAAAGTTGTTTGTAGCATTAATTAGTTATGATAGTTTGAATCAGAGGTGGGACCAAGTCATTGTTTTGCAAGTCTCAAGTAAGTCTCAAGTCTTTATCCTCAAGTCACGAGTCAAGTCTCAAGTCACTGGTGTAAAAGCCCAAGTCACAAGTCATAAACTTTGAATTTCAAGTCGTTTCGAGTCTTAAAAAAATGAAAAAAAGAATGTTGCAATTATTTGCTAAATGTTAATATTAGACCATGTGTTTTTTAAATCTGCGTTCATCTCAACACATGACGAAACAAGTGAACTTAGAAAATATACACATTTTCTTTTTAAATGTGGTTAATTTGATTGGCTGTGCTATAGCTCATTCACACATACATTCGAAGTGTGGTTTAAATGAATGAATGAATTGAATTAATGGTGCACACTTTCTATATAATATGCGTGTTAAATTTTAGATTTGGGGTGAAGTCAGAGCTGGACTCGGAGAAAACATCGGCCCGGACATTTTGACTAGAGACCGGCCCACCAGGAATTATAGGAAAAGCCAGTATTTAGCAGAAATATTAAACAACCTAACTAATAGGGTTGCCAATTCCCTCCAAAAAAAAAAAGTAACCCCCCCCACCCTCCCTTCATGATCACAGAAACCATTTTTTCTACA
>VUQR01024975.1:10456-27923 GCA_015108515.1 Hemichromis elongatus | reverse complement strand
GGTAAGAATAAAAGATTGACTTTAACAACATCCGGGTCAGGCCTTCTTCCTTCTTCTTCTTCTAAATCGCGTGTGGTAAACAGCTAGAACCACCTACTCCAAAGCCTCATAACCAATGAGATCGAAGCACTGGAAAGCCCCTCCCACTGAGACTTTCTTTAAAACGCAAAAGCAAAACCTCAGGGCAGAAGCGCAAAGGCAGACGCAGCAGAATCAAAACATGCATTTCAGAATAAAAGCCTAAATGGTCAAACTGAAGCAGAATTAAGTCAGAACTAAAAAATTGTTTCAAATTAAGACAATATGAATAGTTAAGAAGTAAAAATAAGTTTGTGGTTTAGAAAAATAAATATTTACTTATGAAATAGTTTATTTTGTTTTTGGAGTGATTTGTTGCTTTTGCTTTTCAAAAATTTACTTTTGAATTTTACCATTTTGATTATGAATTTTTATTTTTTGGTAATTCCTTTTGGCACAAATCTTATCAGTCTGATGAATGGGCATGTTGGGACACATGCAGATGTGCAAAAAAAATTTGAATTTTCTCCTTCACTGATCACATGAGAAGTTCAGTTATTGCCAATGACTTTTATTGATCTGATACATTGATCTTAGTGTCGTTTGTAGGGTGGGGGCTGAAATGGCCGTGTCAGTATTACCTAATTCCTCTGGCACACCATCCCCCCACTACACACAAATACACACATTCACATAGTAGCCTGCACACATGCATGGACGCCAGCAGATGACCTCCACATTGGCCTCAAACCTTCGGCCAAGAAGTGTATTAGTTTCTTCAACTGTAATTTATCAATATGGCTATAATGTACAGACACATTTCTGTGTGTAATATTGTCTCACTGAACACTCTCCACTCATGGTACTGTCTGAAAGCCCCTGCAGGGCTTACTCCTCCTGTTTTGGCTGTGTAGCAGTAACCACATGAGCAGATGCATTTTGAGGATGGCTGTAAACAGAACAAACTTACTTTAATCTTTTTAGAGCATAATCACAGAACAAAACAGTTTCCATTCAGTAACACTTTATATTAAGGGTTTGCGATAAGAGGTTCCTTTGTAGGTAATAAGGTGCTCACAGTCTTATCAAAAGTAGTTTCAGTATGATGACTAAAACTGAACTGATAGTGATGGATGTCAGCACCGTTACAATCAAGACGGTCAAGTCAGACCTTCTGACCAAAGTGAGGTAAATAGATCAAATTGATCCATTTGTTTTTGTACTTAAAAAAATCAAACAAAACCTAATATGGCTGGTTATTGGTGAAAAACAACAACTATGAGTTATATTTATGGGCTTATATATCTACCTTCAGTTTTATTTGTTGTATAGTGAACTTCTACACTGATGATTTTCCCCTTTCTGTCCCTGATGCAGGCATCACAGACTCAGGAATGCTATTAATCATAAATGGTGGACCCAAAGCATGGGATCAGGACTAAGATGTGTTTGCCTTCTAATTCTTTTCTAATTCTGAGAAACTTTTATTTGATTTTCATTTCATCATTGCTTATTTCACTTTATTTCAATCCATAACGAGACAGGTCCTGCTACAAATCATGCTTTGAAGAGTGCAGACTAACTTATAAACAGCTTATGACTTATTAATTACTGCTTCTTATAACAACCTTGTTTTAAATGTTACCTTTCCTTCCTTATAGCAACTGAAAAAATGCATTGTGTTGCAATACCAGAGTATTGGGTTAAAATGCTACTAGTGATAGGAGTGGCGATACGGGCTTTTTTAAGGCCTTTCACTATCTGACTCAGTGCAGTAATTGCTAGTGTGGCGCTCAGCTCTTTCCCTCTTACCTGCATTGCTGACATACACTGAAAAAAAGGCCACGCTGTTATTTTACAGGTCAGGAAACAATACATCTTAAAAATTCCAGTTTTGCTTATGGGGGAGGTTGTTCTTTTCAACACAGACACTGTTTCTTATATTTTCACTGTAGTGTTACAGTCCCAAGGTGCTACCTCTCATTAGATCCGGAAAACATCTACATTTAGCCGTGCAACCTAAAGCAGGCTATGAGGAAACGCAGGAGGGGCAAAGAGCAAAAAGTGTGCTAATAACAGATGAACACAATGGCTATCAGCGAGTTTGAGGAAACATTTACTTTTGAAAACAAAGGAGAGAAAAATCCTCATTTAAATAGGGTGCACAATGTACACAGGAAGACAGATTTCCACTCACACGTAACAGCCATTCTGGAAATTATTGGTAACTCTAACCCTGAGCCGGTTTGCTCCTGTGGGTGGGATAGGTCACATGATAGCACCCTAGAGAAGCTCAGCTGTTTGCCACTCTAATTCTGTCTCTAGCAGCTGAGCACTGACCCACTGCTCCAGTAAACTGTCCCAGTAATTATAATTGTGTGTGTGTGTGTGTGTGTTTGTGCTTGTGTGGATGAAAATGTGGAAGGAGTTTATGGAGTTAAGGGTGAAAATAATTGCACAGCCATTATTGGACCGCTTGTTGTTAAATGTGTACCTGGCAAACAGTTAACCCCTTCAAGCCTACGCGTGTGATTTGAACAGTGAATTATGAGACAATGAGAGAGAGAAAGGGCAAAACAGGAACAGGAAATATTTGGAAAAAGAACAGGAAATGTGTGTATTGTGGTCTCCCACACAGGAGACGTCAATGTCAGTTCAGCACGGAGCTTCAATTTGAAAGTTTCTGATGTTCAGATTCTTCTTGATCCTAACAAATCCCACAAAAAAAATATCAAATCCCAACAGCAAATTCATCCTGCTAATAAATGCTGTCTGCATAGATGAAGATTTTAAAGCTTGCTGTTAGATATTAGTAAAACACATCAATGAGCCTTTTAAAACTTTTGACATGTTCTATTAAAATGCACACGGCCAGGCCTGTAGTTTAGTTTGAGTAATTTCATTGTAGTTTTGTCTCTGTAAGCCACCACTGGATTTTTAAAGGAAATGATCAAGATGAAAGTTTTCAGCTTTAATTCAAGGGGTGTGACTTGCATGAAATGTGTAGAAATTACCGTTACTTTCGTACCCTAATTTTCCAAGACCCCGTTTCCTTGTTATTTCATGGCAACTCAAGCAGAAAAAAAGATGTGTGATTAATTCCAAGTGTTAAACTTACATTTGGTGTCTTCTTACTGGAGCTGTCAATATGAGGTCCACAGAGATACAGTACAGATGAGGGAGGACACCAATAGGCTTAAAACTAGAATAAAGTGGAAAAGGTGGAGTGGGTAAATAAACAACTTGGTATTTTCTTTAAGGAAAAAAAAAAAGAAACACTGGTCAGCTCCACAACTCCTAAAAGTCAGAAAAACCACAGAAGACAACTACATGATGATGACAAAAACAAATCACATCTAATCATCTATGTACAAAGCTACATATAATTATTCTGCTGGTAAAATTTTTAAGGTGTTCAGTTTTTGTCTGCTCGACTGTCTCATCTGGGAATATGATAATGAGTGAAATGGGCCTCCTTAAGTATTCATTACAACTGATTACTGTAACTTGAATTTACACCAACTAGACTAACTTAAACTCTATTGGACAAACTCCAACCTTAGAACATGTCTTCCCCTTAAAATTTGATTTTTATTTGTGGGAAATTAGTGTTTCATCCCATAAAGATTTAAGAACCCCACAACACGGGTAAAGCCCCGTACTCACTTCCAGTAATTTTCAATTGGAAGATTACATCAGAGGCTCTACTTTTCTGACAGAAGCATTACTTTTTTTTTCTTGAAAGAGCAAACATTGTATAAAGTTTTTTTTAACAACCCTCCTCAGTTGAGTCAGTCTAGAAATTTTTTAAAAATGGGCAAAAGAGGAATTTTCTTCGTATTGTTGTAAAACAATCTATAAAATAGCTGAAACACCAGCCAGCTGAAGGAAGCTAACTGCTTGCATACATGTGCCCTGCCTCGCCCAAACAAACAGACACAAGACTGCACAGCACACACGCATGCAGCACAGCCCTCAGTGTTTGAGTGGCTTATTGTTCTCTGGCATAGAGGACACAATATCCAAGTCTGGTAATAGAGGTTAGATTAATTGCTGACAAATCTGTATTCAGCAGTTCCCTTTCTCCCTGTGTGACAGATTTATGACAGAGATTGATGGAGAGGAGGGACAAGCTGAGAGGCTGTTCTGTTCAGTGAGAAAAGGGGACAACAGCTCAGTGATTCAAAGAGAAAGAAGAAGAAAATCTAAACACACCATTGCTTTGGTCAGATCTTATTCACGCTACAAGCTCAAAGACCAACAGTTTTGTCTGTAAGCATGTAGCATACACATATTTCACACTTTGTTCTGAGGGAAAGTTACCTTTAATAATCTAAAATACTAGAAGTTAGTAGTCGAGTAGTCTCTATTCTTAGGTTAGAGAAACCAAGATGATTGTCATTCTTTCTGCTGGTTTCTTCTTAAGCACCCCAGACTCAGCAGATGACATTCGTAGTTTCCCAGTTACTGTTCTGGCAAATGATTCAAATAAGTTTTTAGCATCTAACTAAGAAAGTGGGCGTGTTTATAATTACATGTAAGTATTTATGCCAATATTCTAATTGTAAAACCCAGCAGTAAACACACACGTGGACAAATTATTGCATTGAATTAAGATGTGTTAATTTCAGATGATGGGTCAGTAGTACTATTAATTATAATAATTATAATAATAATAAATGGAATGCACAAAGAAATGAACTGAAATTCCATGGTGGGTAAATGTGATGTATAGTTTGACGAGCTGACAACATTCAAAGAAATGTGGGGAACTAACACAGTTTAAAGAACCGTCTGATGATTCATTTAAAATAATCTTTAGTATCCTGTCCAGCTCTCTCCCTCAACACAGCCAGAAGCTTCTCTGAGTGGCTGAGGTGATAGCTTGCCAGCTGCTTGTAATCAGGAGCATTTGGGAGTCAGATCACATGACACCCTTGAGGCACACACGGACACTTAGATGTATGCATACAGAGTGCAGTGCATCTTTAACCTCATACTCCTTCCCACAGGCAACTCGTTTGCAGCCAGGATCACCTCCAGATGTGCACACTGTATTCTCACACGGGGGAAGGGTGGAACACGAGTGAAAATGGGGCTGGGAGGAAGTTTAAAGCCTTCTGTGAGCATTTCTCGGGATGTTGTTGGTGGGATTCGTGTTTATTTTTTCTACAATAATGCAACAGATTAGAATTTATCCTGAAATTAGAAGGGCAAACTCCTTATGATCAGAACCTGCAATAAAGGTTTGTGACTCTTCTGCCTCCTAGTGGACTAAGTCATTAAATACACTGAAATGCATGCATGGTCAAACATGTAAATACTCATTTTGGTGGAGTGTATTCAAGAATTGTGGTAAAATGACACAAAACACATTTTTTCCTCAGTTTTAACTATAGTTATTTATTTTCCATTTCCATAGTCAAAAATTAAATTTGATATACATATAAAACAGAATTATTTCTTCCAAGACTAATCATTCAGCGGTACAAGAGACAAGGCATCGCTCTTTCTACTGCTCCGAAACTATAGGATTACTGTTACCGCAGTACAAGTGTTCTTCTTCTCAATAAAAACTGCGTCTCCTCTCTCTACAACCACATTTTTCTCTGCGGTCACCTCGTCCTTGAAATAAACATCAGTTTCACATTATACTCATTACAAGGACGTAGCCTCACAAAGTGCACAGATTTCACTTTTACATGTAAAAATGAAGTGGGCAAAAAAATATAAATAAAGATTCATACAATAATCCAAAACTGGAGCCATTAACGAAAGGGGACGTGAGATCAATGGTGCAGGAAAAGGCAGCACAACAAGAAATGGTTATGTAGTCTATGACAGGCACGCATGTACTGGTTTTGCACATATATTTATAGTCACATCCACCTAATGTACGACTCTCCGGGCTACATGTTTATGCAATCATTCTACAGTGCAATGAAGGTATTTTACTTTATATTCACCCTACATTCACATAGACATCAACAGGTTTAAAGTCAAGCTTAACGGTCACCAAAGAAACTTGTAGATTCTTTTTTTTTTTTACAGCACATTTACAATCCTTAACGCCGGATGTTTAACAGTGATTTTACAGTTTGGTCAAATCCTTTTTTCTACCCTTAGTTTTACATAGCATCAGCTACTGTTTGCACTCACTCATTAGATTGTACAATAATATTTTTTTCATGCCGTTAAAGGAATTTAGCTATGGCTGCACTCACCTCACATTCAGATATCTGACAGAATCAAAGCAGAAGTACATAACAGAGTCACACTCCACAAACTTTCACATGTGTCACAGAGGCGTCATCATTACAGTGACACATTACTTGTGCACTTTGGATCAAATTCACTTAAACAGAACAGACGAGGACTGTTCGGGAAGTGTCCCTGAAAATCAGTTGATATTGTTATTAGTGCAGTTAATTCATGATGGCTAATGTTAGCGAACTTCAGACAAAAATGGCGGATTCATTACCAATCAGGCCAGTTCTATTGTTGTACTAAAGTCTCCCTCTCAGTGTGTAACTGCAACATCCCTGATTAAAATCCATCCCATGTTTTGCATGCCTTCCTTTGTTTTTTCCTGTGGAACTGCAAAACCTTCCCTAAAACTACATAAAAGAGACAGGTAGCAATTTTTTATTGTCCAATTAAGTATCAACTCTCCTTTCAAGTTGTTCAAAGCCCCTTACCTAGGATTATATGATGGGACGACTGCATTGTATTACATAATAGGTATCTCCCGCAACTGTATGGAGCCAAGTCATTCATTCACCAAAGCATTAGTTATGTGCTGCATTCTTCAGCCTTAGAATATACAGAAAGAGGATATTTTGTGACTTTGTATCCAAAAATAAATAACTGTAACGTTTTATTAAAATAATTTAATTGCTTAATAGAGTTTCTTAAAATAAAATATATCAACTTTTTTTTTATCTACAGAAAGTGCAACTATAGCTAAAGTATTATTGAAGCCCATTCTTCCAAGCTATAAGCTCTCTCTTCTCTTTTAGAAACTGCTGCGTGAAATGAAAAAGAGAGTCTGTTGGCTTAATGAAGGTTATTAAACACAAGGGCCCACATTACAGTGCAACCTTGTTTATACAGACTGAAAGGTCTCAGATGAAGTTGACATTGCTGAAATAGCTTCACTTTATTAACTGTGACTGTTTTTTAGTGTAACATGTAATGAAAGTGCAAGGAAGGCCTTCAGAGTCCAGCTCGAGATGAACATACGAGGTTGCACTAGTAAGAAAAGCTGCAGTATGATTGCTTTTGGCTGGACTGTGAGTAAATTATTGCTTAAAATAAAATCCTGAAGCCCCCCTCCCATTGATACACACACATGCACACGTTTCTGTTTTTTCTTAACCTGACGTTATCCAAAATGCCTTACTTGAGTATTCATGGGCTTGTTTGAGGTAAAGAAATAAGAATACAAGCAGAATACAAACAAACAGGGAGCTGTCGGTATAATGGACTTGATTCTGCACAATTGTTAATTTAAAGACGAACACCCAATAAAGGAAACAGATTTGATGGCACTTTCATTGACAGTTTTCTGCTGAGTCTACCAAATAATCAACCATATTAAACACACACACACACACACACACACACCTATACATATATATATATATATATATACACACACACACACACACACACACACATATATATATAGGTGTGTGTGTGAGTGTGTGTGTGTGAGTGAATGTCTTGATGACCTTTTTTAGAGATTAACCAGTACCATTAATTTAAACGGTACATACCAATTAGCTTTATCTGACTGCATGGTTTGAAACAGAAAACAGCTCTACATCTCACTGTGACTGTTAGTGGAGCAGCTCCAGGACTTGCCCTTAGAGTACAACTCCATATAACTGCTCTCCACAATTCAGATTCAGATTGTGCAAGAAGGTTGATATTATATGTGCCTAATGAAAACAAAACTTCAAGCCAAGGTGTTTTAGATATAGGAGTGGTGAGGGTCAGAGCTATAAGTAGGTAAGGATTTTCATTTTAGCTTTGATTTGGGGGAATTAAATACATATGCATTATAGTATATATATTTTATACATTTACAAAATTGGATGGATGTTCTACACCCTTGACTTTCCCTGTGTATCTGAGAAACTTATTTTTTATGGGTAGCCTGTTGAAACTGTGGACGCTCCTTTCTCTGTGCACTGAAGTGGCTAATGGTTGAAGCAGCCAAATTCTGTACAGTCCAGAGATGTAGTTGAGTCTGTCATGAGTTTGGACATCCTTTACTCATCGATGAATGCAATCTCTTCAAACCTGCAGCGTGAAACATGCAAAGGATGAATTAAGACAGCACAGAGAACAAGACAGCATCTCTCAATTTTGAATAACAAAATAATGTTAAAATACTAAGACAAATGAGCACAATATGAAGCAGGAATGTTTCCAGATTGTAGGGGTGAGGAAAAAATAAGGGGTGCGGCCTTGCCTTTTTAGCAGTCAAAGGACGAGTGTCCTTTTGATTGGTGTTGAGAGATTTCCACACGGTGGTTTTAGACATTTCATCAGATATGTTAATATCAGAGGGGTCAGACCTGAGGAGCAGGGAAAGGAACCGGAGGGTTTAGGGAGAGGTCTCACTCACACGTGGCACAACAGAGCAACACACACTGGAATATAAATACAAGCATGCATGTAGGTAGCTGGGAAAATGACAAAAACCCTTGTATAATCTTACCACTCCAAATAGCTCACGTCCATTATTAAAATTTGAATATGCGTGCTCACCTGGGATCGTGGGCTTTTGGAGCCTGAGCAGGCTTGGTGTTTTCCATGGGAATCTGAACAGTAGTCGAATCTTCTTTATTTGTACAGAGCATAACCTCTGACTCCTGCGAGACACATCCATGACATACACGCTCAATATGTGCACATTTATCCATTCACAAAAGGTGAGCTTAGCATTTTAAAATTCCCTTTAGACTACCTCTTCTATCTTTTTCGAGGCATCGTCGAGATTTTTTTTCTTCCATTCGGGCATTAGGTCATCTAGATAGCTTAGCTCTCGCTTGGAGAAACACAAGTCCAGCACCTTGCGGATGAAAACCAGAGCCAACACCTGCAGAAACAGGCCGAAAAACAGGCTTGGTGTGTAAACAGAAGATGGTAAGACGGAATGGTTGTGGTCAACTCACCATCATGGGGAAGACGATAGCTGCCGGTGATGTCTTAATGACCCAGAGCAACACCAGACACGTGAGCTGGGTGACAGTAAACAGATGCACCTTTCTCAAGGGAACGTGTCGCAGATAGATGAAATCTGGCTGGTGCTTCGCCGGCATACCAAACAGTTTCAGACGGTCAAAGAACTGAGAAGCGTTAAAGATGAAAGCAGGTGTTACGGAAGTTGGTGATGGCAAGAACAAATTAATGAGAGCAAAGCCAAGAGACAGATGGTGAATATGGAAAAAGAATGAATGCATCTTGTTAGTTCAGACAATAAACTGTCAGGCCATGATTAATTGCAACAGCATTATAATTAGAAAAGCCAAGGGTAAAGCAAGGGACATCCAACAAGAGAGGACAAGAGAACAACAGCTTTAATTATTTTGCAGTTTTGACTCAGAGTTGATGATTTTCTTTAGTGTACATTATTCATAGTGTAGTATTGTTTAGGGCATTCTCCTAAAATGGTCTGCATGCCAAAATGTCCTTGGGAAAGATACTGAACCATGAGGAGCTCCTGATGTGCTCATCAGACTGTGACTATATACCGCAGCAAGCATCGACAAGGTGCCAGAGTAATCGCGTTTTCCTGGTTTGAACCTCCTTGCTGGCAGGGACCAGTCTGTGTGGAGTCTGCATGTTCTAACTTTGTCTGTGTGGGTTTCCTCCCACAGTCCAAAAACATGCTCGTTAGATCAATTGGTGATTTAATTTGGCTGCAGGTATGGATGTGAGAGTGAGTCTGTCGTGTGATGGATCTGCACCTTCAGCTGCCACCAGACTAAAGGAAGGAGAGCTTTCTAAATAATAGTAATTTTGTTTTTGTGTCACAGTCATGTTGAATAGGTCCTTACCTGGATGCCTTTTAAAGAAGACGCTCCCATGTAGAGGAAAACACCATACAACACTGGCATTGGAATGAGCTGAGAAAAAAACAAAAAGAAACATTATATTTCTATCAGCTCTTTTATCAATTATAAGTATTATAGATATTTTCACAGCAGATATTTCTTTACTTGTCATAGTAGGTATATTGCACATCTGACTGATGTGTACCAGAGAAGGCCACCATTACATGGCTTCTAAGACTAACCTTGAGGGCTCTAGTCATGAATACAGATAAGCCCATGAGCAGGAAGATGACCAGGCCAGTAAGTCTCTGTTCTCTGATGCCCAGGAAGCGAGGCTGCTCTCCTGGAGCTGAGCTCTCTGACTCCAGCTTCAAACTGTTGACATGAGAGATCGACAAGACAGTGGCCGCAACAAACCAGGGCAAGCCCATGATGGAGCATACAGCCAGCATCACTCCCACCATCAGTAGGTCCAGATGGTACCCACAGCCTTTCTGTAAAGCAAAAGTCAGAATATCAGAAAATCTTCAGGACTTAAAAAAAAAATTAGATTAAAAAAATTTTTTGTGTCACCAGTAGTTTGTGCTCTTTGCGGTTGATTATGACAGCAGTTATCTGCTGGTCCATGAAGATGAGGATCGTGCAGAGAAGAGCAGGGATAGATGCAGCCAGAGCTGTCCACCATGGATTTCGCCCTATTGGATTGATGAACCAACCACGATCATCTCTGGTCGGCTGAAGAGGGAATTAGCAGAAATATAAAGTAATAATGCAACTAAACACCCTGAATGGTTTTATATCATAAAGTACAAGTTATATAGTTCCTCTATACCTGGAATTTGCTCGGCACCTTCAGCTTTTGAGAGGGTACGCCAATGGCAAAGTCAATCAGTACCATAAAAACAATGGTCAGAAACACTGCAAAATCACTGATCATGGACCGCACCTGAGCAGAAGAGACAACAAGGCTAAGAGATTAATGATCATCAACACAATACAATAAGTTTCAATTTTATTGCCAGTGCCTAGTAATCTATTAGTGATGATGTGGTTAGTTACCTTAGTGGGAAAATAACGGCTAGTCTTGAATTGTTTGAGTGAGGCAGACATGAAGAACGTTGAAAAGAACAAGATAGAGGACCAGAAAAGGACATCTGGGGTGTAGGGGCCATGGTGGCCGCATGCTGTCCCAACAAAGTGGCCGTGCAGACTGATACACTCCTGCAGAGATTAACAGAGATCACATTACAATAAATGCGTCACATTCATTCATGCATCACATTAAATTGTTTTATCAGTATTATGTGGCAGGCTGGAAGAGTCTACAGAGAATAAGAGACATAAAACAGGACATACAAAATGTGCTTAGCTACACACACAACAGCAAGAGTTTAATTGATTGAGTCTCCTTGTCAGTGTTTGCAAATACTCTTAACTGAGGTCGGCTAAAGTGGAAGTTGAAGGTGAGGGGGTTAGCTGAATGTTAACAAGCGAGGAACGTAAACAAGCTGGAACAAATGTAGCGAGTGCTATAATGAAAGTTATATAAGCATTAGGCTTCATTAGATGTGTGTTCCCACATAGTTACGTTACCTTGACAGTCAGGTTGGTCCAGGGTACGGCAGAGGCTGTGACGTTTCTCTCATTCCAAATTTCCAAGGTTTCATTGCTTGGATTATCAGGTTCTGCACACCTACAGCTTACAAACAAAGGCACATAATACACACAATGAATTGCACTGTACATCAGCTCAAAAAAATTTGTTTTTTTTTCTTAATGAGTCAGAACAAGTCAGGCTTAAAATGAGGACAGCAGGGAAGTAATCAGCAGATCATTCAAAAAGAACAATGAAATTACAAAAAAAGAACGAGCAGTGAAAAAGCTACAGTGTTAACATTCAGGTAAACCCTCTAGGAAATTGAGTTACTGACTATGCCAGGGTGAGCTTGTCCAAATCACTGTACACATTGTAGGGGTAGAGCTCTCCCAGGTGAAACAGTTTCTCCAAAGCCTCATAGATGAAAATGAGGCAGATGAGGGCAGCAAAGGCCTCCTCTGTGAAACGAGTGATGTAGCACACCAGGGAACTAGCATCTGTGGCAACCAACAGTAAACACAGCAGGGCTGTCCACAAGCCTATGCAAGTCCGCAGCGACAGATAAGAAAGGTCGTAGTCCCTGAAATAGGAGAGGAGAGGAAATGAGAGAAGAGACTAAAGTTAGAGCACAGCGGGGAACACGGACAATGTCATTTTGGTGATAATGGTGTCGCCAAGAAGCTGTTGGGAGACCCGTACATACTTGCAGAATTTGAAGAGGATTTTCTCAAACACAAGAACAGGACCTGTGCTGCCCAGGATGGTGAGAGGCTGACCAGCAAACAGCGAGTAAGCTATTCCAGTCATAGACGCACCAAATAAGGACTCAATGGCGCTCTACAACATATGTTGCAAATGCAGAGAGCCTGTAACTTTTGTTATACAGTCTTCAGGAACATTCACTCTTGATGCTGTAGTAATAATGGCCTAAAGACACAAGTATAAAACTACAATATAGTGAATGTGTCGAGTGCATTTAAGCTCTTACAATACGTCCTTCTGTCGCCTCCCCCAGCAGTCCTCCAAAGGTGATGACAGGAGACATGCAGGCACAGTAGAGGAAGAGAAAGGAGGCCACACACTGGAGGCTGAGACCATCCTTAAAATCACTCCAGTAGAATGGAGCTTTCCTCTTGATGTCCAGGATCAGACCACCAAATAACCTGATCACAACACATATGGAAAGAAGAGGACTAGTTCAGTAAACAAAGATAATTGAATCTGACATATGTTCACTGCATGAACATGATGAGCATGGAATATTATTACATCCGTTCAGAAACAGTTATTTTTTTTTGTTTTTTTTAATTTTATTTGCAAAAACACTTCAAGGCAAAGAATAGCGCAGGGCATGGACTCGGGACACTTAGAGAAAGAGGACAATCTGGTGCCAACATTTGCCTAATGAGCAACACATCCCCTGTTTGATCTGGGGAGGAGACACAAATCCGTTTTGGGTTCGGTCAGAATGACATTCAGTGTAAAAAATTGAAAAACAAGGGAAAAAATCATCCAAATCAAACATGTGTAACGAGAGTGTGTAAAGAGAGAGATGAGGAAGGACACACGGTCAATGACCCAGAGTGCAATCAAGCCCAGGCCTCTGTAAAAGCCTTGCTGCACACGTGTCACCTAATTGACCTCTAACCTATGAGCCATAGCAGCATCCTGTCACTCTTCAATTTTAATCAGTGCTGTATCAAACATTTGAACCAGTCTCAAAATAAAATCACTATAATTATAGTGTTAATGTAAATAAGAAAAGTGCTGATTAAAGAGACATGCAAAAGATCTTCAGTGATAAAATAATAAGCCACCATGAAGGCCTTGACTGGCTCAGCAGGGCACGTTCATCAGTAGTTTAGCAGTTTAGACATGTAGCCTCCTCCAAACAGCGCACAGATCCTAAGGAGGGAGCCTGTGATCTTCACGTGTTTAGCATTCAAGTGAATTTTTATGCTGTGCAGAATTCAGATTGATTCAATTCAATTAAACAAATTGTTTTAGACTGTGGAAAATGTTCACATTTGTTGCTGGCAGAGACCAACAAAATCTAATTCATCTACTTCTCAAAGGCTCTGTCTTTGTGCTAAACTGAGATAAACGGCTCCTGGTTCAAGCTACACAGCTAGCTAACCCTAAAGCTAGCTAACCCTAACCCATACAAATGAGACATTACAATCATCTAATTTAACTCTTGGCAGGATAGTTGCTACGTGTATTTTCTAAATTCAAGTGATTACTTTAAGATTAATTTGGAAAACTGATAACATGGATAATCAGAAGAAAAAATATGGTTTAAAATTAAGTGGCCTATATAACATTGCTGTAGAGAAAATGGACTTTATTTCAATAAAAATGAACTTTTTATTGGTACGTCAATAAAAATTGTGGTGTGTGGGATGTAAATAATATTTTTGAGAAAGAATAAGATTTTAAAGATAACCTTTTGTTTAAAGAGTAAAGTAAAATGTTTTTGTCTCCAGTTTCCTTCAGGCTGTCACACTGGCACTGGTAATTGTCACTTGTCTCTTCCACCTGAGCTCCACACAAATCCAAATTTAGATTTTGTGACCAGAGCAAATGGGAACACAGTGAAGAGTGCCAAACTCAGGCCCAGGCTGCAACATATCCATTCAGACACCTAACTGCTTTAAGGGTTACATTCCTGGGGAATAACACCATGCTGTCTGAATCTGCCTTCTACATTCACCATTACAAAAGCAACAAGTCTGGGCAAACCTTCCAGTTCTCTGTAGTTCTGGTCCGTGGTGTTCAGCATGCAGCTCTTCCTCTACCTGACAGACGATGCCATTAGGGACTCCAGGCATCTTCCTTTTCTCCTGCAGATATCAAGGAAGGAAAAATTATAAGACACTGAACCAACAGAGTTATAATAACGCCAGTTTTCACTACATTTCTATTAAGTGCAGCCATGTACCTGAGATGGGACCTTTTTTGGGGGTTCAATGCGGATGGAGGGGTCCCACTCTCCTGGTGGCAGGACGGTTACTTGGTCTAGAAACTCATCTATCCCCGCTAGCAGGTCACTTCTGTCCTTTGCCTTATATGCTACATCATGAAAAATCTAGTACAGAAAGAAGCAAAAGAAATAGAAAACCCAGCCTCTTTACATCTGCAAGAGAAATACTCAGATTTACTTTTGATTGACAGAGTGCTTACCTCATCTGTCATGATGGTTGCCATGGAGCGACCGATTTCATGGTATTGCTGAGCTTTTCCATCAGGGCCAAGAAGTATGAAGAGGAACCTAATATTTGTCAGCAGATGGATTTCAGGTTATAATAGTTTCTGGATTATTGACTTTGATTTTATGATTAAAGCTGCAGCTGTCTACCTGGTCGGTATGGGCACCTCTGTAAGTCCGGTGAGCAGCACGGCAGGGGAAAGGCGCACAAAGGCCACAATAGGCCTCTCCAGGAAGTCCAGCTCTCCCACCAGCACATTAGAAGCCTCTGCACCCTCTGGGATCTTTTTCATGAAGTGCAAATCCACCTGGTCCAGACAAGTCAGAAGCAAATATCAGTATAGGACTCAAACAAAGGAAAGGATAAATGGGATAAGACGGGACAGATGTTTGGGGACGCAGTGTTTCAACTTACACATATTAAAGCATCTCTATTTATTTTTATACACCAGATAAACATTGTCCAACTTGTCTACAACTATGATGTCATCAAATGGGATTTTTGTTGGTATTTAAAACCACTGTTTGTGAATTTTTGTATAGCTATTCTTCATTTGTCTCCGTAGTTTTCTTTTCTTTGCTATTGTAACTTGCCTGCCCAGAATTAATGACCTTCAATTTCTTCTTGTTAGCATGTTGTTTATTGATTTACTGTAATAGCTAACGTAAATGAAGAGAACCGAGCAGTCTAATGCTAAAGGGAAACTTTTGTCTGTGGTTTAATGGTACTGCTTTTTAGTCTTTCTGTAGTGGGTTGATACACATGGCTCTGTGTTGTGGTTAACACATGTGCCTTACATGTGGAAAAACCTCCTGTTTGATACTGAGAGGAAACACAAAAAATTAACCTCAGGGGGTTACAAGCCTGATAAATGGGAGTGTTGAGTAAGAAAGGGCATCTGCTATGGCAACCCCTTGGGAGCCTCTAAAAGTACCTTTATTGATGGGCTACTGCTGTGTGTTGTTCTAGTGTCGTGACTTAGGGGGCACTATGTACCATAAGTGTTTCTCATTATTTACAGCATCCCAGTTCAAGTCTCCAATGCATTCTCAGAGCTGAGAGCCACACACACACAAAATAAGATCTGTTGTTGTTTAGCATAATCATGTTTACAAGTATTCTGCTGTGGGGAGTTTTTCAAAGCATTCATCTATATTCACGAGAAAGAAAAAAATGCAAAATTTGCGCTACAACCTCCTTGTTTACCTTACTCAGGTCCACCTGACTGCTGTCCTGTCCTGCACCGTTCTTACCAGCTTCATTGGGTGGAATAGGCTGGGGAGATGTGGCTGACCCTGCAGGGTGTTTATGTGCATGTGTGATGGAAGAAGAAAATAATGATGGAAGAATAAGAAAAGCGATTCAGAGTTGGAAAATATGATAGTTGTTGTGCCAAGTCCAAACTGACAAAAACAAATAAAAAATAATAATAAAAATGGTAGTAACGCTTAGCTGACATGCATCAACCATTTGTTGAGGAACAGCCAAACTGGCCAGCTTGGCCCTGAAAGCGATATGTTTATCTGTTCAGACACTCTCAGTCTGACTTACTTTCTATTTTTGTGTATTTTTATCCTGACTATAATTTGAACTGAAAATCTTAATTAATTTAAAAATTAAAAACCCATTCAAGGCCTCTCAGTACACAGCCAAAGTACCCCCCCCCCAGCATGCGCTTTGTGCCATCAAACTCACCAATCAGATGAGGTTCTGACTGTTTGCGTGCTCCCTCTGTGATGGAGCGTACAATGGGAATCAGATTCTTCTTCTTCTCGTTTTGGTGGTGGTGTCTCTTGAGCAGCGCCTCACGAACCCTCACTCTCACGCTATCATCCAGCTCATTGGATGCCTCCTGGTGGTCCAGCACCATGTCTGAAACACACGTCAAACTCATAAAACTCATAATGCATTTTGGTTACTTTTAATAGAACCTTTTATCCATTTACACTAAATGATTCCTCAAATACTAAACCTAGTTGTTTAGAAATCATAATGTTTCGACATACCTTCTTTGATTAATGGAACACATGTTTATTTTATGTAACTGCTGCTTTTAAAACAAATACAAGCCAATCTGGTCAGACATCTGTCACTGCTGAACAGAGACTGAGTGTTTAAAGGGTTGAGTCAATATCTGTCCACACAAAACTGCAGAATAATCAGCATCTCTCCATCTCCCTTACCATCTCTCTTGCTCACTTATTCTTGTTATTTAAAATTTAAGCAGTCACAAACACACACACACACACGTTGGGTTTTTCATAACTTGTGGGGACATCTCAATGACATAATGCTTTCCCTAGCCCCTTACCCTAACCATCAAAAATGAATGCCTAACCCTGACCCTTACCCTTAACCTAACCATAACCTAATTGTAACCCTGACACTAAAACCACATTTTGATCCTCAAAAATGCCTTCAAACTTGTGGGGACCGGGATTTTGGTCCCCACAAGGGCTGTCGGTCCCCACAAGAATAGTAAACTTCCAATGTTTGGTCCCCACGAAGATAGTAATACCCGTCCACACACACACACACGCACGCACACACACACACACACACTAAGAGACTCCCCC
>VUQR01024974.1:12404-25074 GCA_015108515.1 Hemichromis elongatus | reverse complement strand
AAAAATTTTAACCCCCCCCCCCCCTTCCACACACACACCCCCACACCCACTCTGAATCCCACCCCTGTAGAAATCGATGAATAAAGGAGGCTGGTTCTAATCCGTATCAGTCATATCGCTCTGCTCAGCCAGCACTTTCGGCTGACTCAATTAAAACGCAGCTCTCTGTGGCTCCTGTCTCTCTGCGTGTGTGTGTGTCACAGCCGTGAAGCCTAACGCCTGTGCGTGCACACGTATGTATGTTAGCGTGTGGAGTCAGCTGACGGCGAGCGTGAGACACTTGAACAAGCCTGTCTGTGACACGGCTAACCACCCCGATGCTGATGTGCATCACGCCATGTTAATGACGTCTCTGGCGAATTCACACATTAAAAACGTGTCTTGACTTAAAATCCTGTTTTTACTGTTTTACACTTCAGCTTTTTATTGAAGAAGCATAAGATGAGCCAGAGATTCCCACAACACTCCCCTCACGACACAAAATGCTCTGCAATTACCTTCTTTGTCTTCCATTGATCATACTTAAGACCAGGATCTGTTATTATTCTGAGAGTTAGCCAAACTAGAAAAAAACCCTCTTGGCTGGTATTTAGTACATGTGCTAACCTGTGCTTGGACTAACAGCTAGTGAGATATGCCTCCCTGACTGCCTGTCCATATGGCATTCCTGGGTTTGGAGAAAATCTTTGGAAAATTGCGGATACCGCACAAGCTCATCTGGCAAGCCCAGTGTCCCTGAAGTCTATGTCCAATGGGTCCAACTGCTGTACCGCAATGTCACCAGCCTCATACAGACCTCAGTGGGCGCCTCTTACGCCATCCATGTTGGGATCCATCATGGATCGGCGCCTTCACCGCTGCTCTCCGTCCACCGTTTGTACCCAGCAACAGGCGCCAGCTGCCCCGTCAAGAGTTCAAATATCTTTGGATGGAGTTCCAAAAATATGAGCAGCACCATCAAGTCAGCTCAAAGTCAAAGATTTACAACATCTCCACAGAGCTGAGTGCTGGCCAGCAACAGGGAGGCCGACCTGGCTCTCCACTCAAAGGAAATACACGGCGACGCACCATCTGCAGATAAGAAGCACGAATGTAATGAAATAATAAAGACGCCACAAAAAACTGTCTTAGGTCCCCGAGTATGGAGCAATAAATGGAAGACATGCAGCGTGAACGTCACCCAGAAGAGGGCGCTAATCGTTGGAAGCCGTGCAGGTGGATGTGCAGCGGAGCCTGTGTTTAGCTGGGATCGGTTTATCCAGGACATGCCGCATTCAGCCGTAAATGATAAAACTCTGGTGTCCCTTTGAGCAGGCTCAAAACATCTAATGTGATCAAAAATGCGCTACACGTCTGTTGCTTTCCCCTCAAAAACACTGTAGCTAAACAAAGCCAGCAACACTCGGCTCACTTTTTGAATTTTTTTTATTCTCCTTCCAGCTTTCACTCAGGTTTGATGGTGTTATTTCCAGAACTACATGACTAAATATATCCATTAGTTTCTACAGAGGGAGGACACAATCGCACCTCATGTCCTCTGTAATCTATGCTTCACATTTTTAAATAGCACCCTACACAAAGACACCGTTTTAAAAAAAATCATCTTTGCATCTGTCTGTAATTTTTTTCCTTTTTCTTTTGAAACTCGCATTAAATCGAGTTTCGTGCCATTCCCGGCTCCACGTAATGACCCGTGATTGCCACCCACCATCACTGAGGTAGTAAAATAGGCCGTTTGCCTCTACAGACGCTCGTCTTTCCTTCCTCCATCGTCTATCCGTCCACGCATGCTTCCCCCTGTTCATTCAGAGCTGTTCTCCATCACACCATTCCAGTTTTTTATTTATTCAGTAAATCTCCATTTGTTCATTTAATACTGTACAGCATCCCTCCCTCCATCCATTTACCCATCCATTCATTGTAGAGAAAGCAGTAATTGCGGCTGCTGGCAAAAAGCCATCCGTTTTCTCAGGCTAATTACTACAGCCTCTTAACAAAGTAGCACTAAAGGAAAGAGTCGACAAGCACACTCACAAGACCGTGCCCGTTCACATTCACACGCAAGTGAATGCGAACGGGCACGCACACGCACAAATAAGTATTCAAATTAGGTCCTGCTGTAGTTCATCATTCTTCTAATACGTTGACCTCACAGGAGACAGTCACTCCACAGAGCCCGAGTCAGCCGCATTAAAGCAAATCTCATTCAAACGGCGTGCTGCGGGAAATGTTCTCTGAAGAACGGCTGAGCCTACGGCTCTCTTAACCTGGATTACTTCGGATATTAAAGAGACGTTTGTGGAAATATTCAGATTTGGTGACACGTCTAAGAAACAAATATGGCGGGCTCAGTGAAAAGATAGCAAACACACATCTCTGCTGCGGCCTGCCTCGAACTGCAGACTGTATGTTACGCCATCGTTTAGGGACCGGTGACCCGCGAGCGAGATCCGACCGACACCTGAGTGCTTTTTTCTTTCTTTCCGACTCTAATGGGCACCAAACTTTATATCATGAACATCACGTTGTGTTCAAACCAGCGACTGAGTGTTTAACAAGCAGAATCCAAATCCTGCTGAGTCACTGCTACTGACCACCAGCCGCAGGAAGCCGCCTGCAGACGTTTTTGGCCACTTTGTGTTATTGGGCTGTAAAACCTCGCTGGACCTTGCAGGGACTGAGCGACAGGCGAAAGCGAGAGAGGGTGACAGACAACAAATCTGAAAGTCTCGGACTAAACTGTAACCGAGGCTGAGGAAGATAGTGAAGGAATAAAATAATCAGGGCAAATGCGCTTATTTGTTTACAACACCAAAGACGCGCCAAGCATCTTTATTCTCAGACCTCTTCCCACTGAAATGTCAGCAATGCACTAGAATAAAGCGCTAAGAATTAAGACTGGAGCACAGTTAAATGTCACAGCGCTGTTGAGCCTCTGGTACAATTAAGACACAGAAGGTCAATTTTCCCCAAAGCTCACAGCTTAGAGTGCCTCCCGCCAATACAGCTATTAATACTACTTAATGCAAAGCATCCCGTTTATGTGGTGTAGGTGCGCAAAGGAGCGGCGGAGACGGCATTTGATTTGCGCCCGTGTTTGTATGCATATCAGTACTTGGACCCATCAATCACATTAAAACCTCTTCTTGTTAAATGGCATTTAAAAGTTATCAAGCTGGTGGCATCCCAGCAAACTTTCAGCAGAGACAAAGCAGCACGCACACTTACGCACAAGCAGACCTGTGTATTCAAATACAACTCCTACCAACACTGACCGGGAAAGAACTGGCTCGTTCATAGAGACGAATTATTAGATTTTAGTTCTGGTTCAGTTTATGATGATGGGACCTTTTGCGATGAAACAGCCGCCGTACGGACTGCAATCAGCCGTCTCCCCACACACATCAAAAACCTTACCCAGTTTGTAATTTGCCAATCTCTCCTTCAAATTCGTCTTCATGTGCACTTGTGGACCAAGCTGTTACTCTCGGGTTACCTCATGCCGGTCTCTGCCCTGGACTTTCTCCAGCGTGTGAAAGGTGTGATGATTTTCACCAAAGCCTCAGGACGCAGTTCTAGTTTTCTCTTTTTTTCCTGAACAGGAAATGAGTTGACGTTATGCAAATGTGGTGACAGATTTTTGCGAGGAAGAAAACACACACGTGCACAAACATAATGACAAAAAGAAAAAAAAGAAACTGTGAAATAGGAGCTACTCTTTTTCAGTTCAACGTGCAGCCACTTCTGTGGGTTTGTGTGTATATTTCACATATAACTATTTATTTTAGAAGAAGAAGCCGAGGAAAGTGAGGATGGATATAGAAGAGAGTGGGAAAAGGAAAGCTGTGTGTGTGTGTGTGTGTGTGTGTGAGGGAGAGAGAGAGAGATGAGGATAAATAAATGATAGTAAGAGGGAAGGTAAGGCGATAGCAGAGAGGATAGGATTAGTCTCTGCTGCAGAGCCTTTGGAGAAATGCACATAAAACACACACACAGTATCTGTATGTGTGCACCATACGAGTGCACACCCATCACCCATGCAGTGAAATAGATACATACTATATATACTTTAATAAAATAAATAATAGTCACACACACACACACACACTTATCCTATCCTTAGTGTTCTTAACAGTTAAGCTCGTCCTTGAAAGTGCAGGTGGGGAGTCGATAAGAGAGCAGAAATAGAGAGGAAGGGAGAGTCGAGGGCGATGCCACATACACGGGGATGGAGACAAGGATGAGGAGCCTACAAAGTTAAGGGAGATAATTTGGTTTCCTTTAAGCCCCCCTCCTTGCCACCCAGATATAACATCCCTCTCCGTCTACTCCCCACTCTCCGTCTGCGTCTCCTCCTCACTGGCCAAAACTTCCCGACTTAAAAAAAGTTCCCCCTTTGAGGATTAGCGGGAACAAAGGAAGGTGAATTCCAAGGAAGACTAAGAGAGTGGAAGCACAGGGGAGTGAAAGGAGGTAGGGGTTAAAGGGGAAACAATTTACCTGACAGAGAAGTGCGAATGATGGGAGCGAGGAGAAGCCGGAGACAGTAAAGATGAGAGCAGGGTAAATTTTTACCTGCTCTGCTGTTCTTTTTTTTTTTTTTTTTTACAATGTCAGTGCCTTAGGTAGGAAAATCTCTGCTGGCTGTGTGTTTGTGGATTTTCATATTATTTATTTATTTCTCTATGATATCTCAGGTGCAAGACTTAGCATAAGAGCATAAGCACATAAGAGCAGCACAGGCACATTTCTGCTGCGTGCAAGAGAGAACCTGAATGCAGGACTGGAAATACACCTGTGTGTGTGTCTGTGTGTGTGTGTGTGTGCGTGTGTGTGTGTCTGTGTGTGTGATTATGATTGTGTGACAGTGGGAGCAGGTGGCCACAGTGGCAGGTTAGATGGAGTTGTAATAGGATGAAAGTGGCACTTTTTCTTTCTGCCTCTCGCACACGCTCAGTTCGTCTTTCAGATGATTGGTTCCAGTTGCACTGTGATGGCCATGAAGTCTGTCAGGTCCTCTTGATTTTTATCTTTTTTTTTTCCATTCTAATTCCATGAAAATTTTGACCTCTTCACTTTTCCTCTGTCACTGTGCTATATTTCTTTCTCATCTCCTTTGTTTACCTTTCATTTCTGTTCACATGCCCACCCATCCATCCATCCATCCACCCACCCATCCATCCACCCACCCATCCATCCATCCACCCACCCATCCATCCATCCACCCACCCATCCATCCATCCACCCATCCTTGTGAATACAAAACAATAAATTGAAATGTGATGAGATTTTGAGGTCTTTTGAAATTAATGACTTTAATCTTTTTAGTTAAAGTAATAAAGTCTTTAAAATCTCTAAGCATGAGAGCGTTGTACTAATATGTGCATTGTAATCCAGTACTCACAGTTTGCCGTTTTCATACTTGATCTGTTTATGTGCATATCTGATATGTACGAGTGAGCACACGCAGACGGATGAATATGGACAAAGAAGTGTGGAAAATGGGGCCAATATTTGCTTTTGTGCTCGATGACATGCTTGAGATGCAGGCAGGAATCCACTTTTTGTTCAGACTGTGGAGCTGAATCCATGAACAGATATGTACGAACAAACAGGCAGAGAAAGGGGTGACTTGTTCTTTCTGAGAGTCTCAGGCATGCACATTCACATAACTCTGAAGTATTTAAACCTTAAGACCTTTCTGACCTATGACCCCAGAGAACCGTTCTCCTTTCTAAAGGCCAATTTCTTCCAGAAACTGAGTAAGACATAATTTTAATTCTCCTAGAAAACATGCTCTGCCCACTTCTCACGGCCTCAGGAAGGCCTGGGCTCATGAGATGAAACGCCCATCCTTTATTTTCCTGGCACTTCACTGTACATTGTCCACTTGATATTCTTAAAATCCTGACAAAGACTTGAAAAACATCACAGAACAGTTTTCAATTTGTCTGAAAGCTCCGACTCTGCTGAAAGGTCACATATTACTCTCAGTACAAGAAAAGTCATCCGTCAAACACCAGAAACAGAGATGGATGTGCAGACTGACCAGGATGTAGCGCCGGTCCAGGTGTAGCTGATGGGGGTTGGGCAGAGGAGACGAACAGAACTAGATAAAGTAGGACATGTGGGAAAGATGGCGAAATGTAAGTAGAGAGTGAGACGGGGATTAGAAACCCCCTTAAAGCAGCGACTTAATTTCCTGGCTAATGTGGCTATGATTATCTCCTGGGTGGGAATGGGACTTTTGATGTCTCGGGACCGGACTAATCCTTGGCGGCTAACCTCCACCTCTCATTTCCTCGGGATTAGCTTACTCAGCTACTTAATAAAGAAAGTTGAAGGTGGGTCAATATTAACCTGTGTGGGAGGGAAAATGGATTGTGTTTCTGTTTCTCTAACTTTGGAGAATGGCCTCCCAAGAAAAATGACATTAGTCATTAGTTTACAGTCACCTATGTCGACTTCTTGTGACTTTGTGAATAACACGTTCTCTTTGAAGAACAAGCAGAGGAACGTTACAGTGCCAGGAAAGTGTGTCAGACCAAGTCAATGATAAATTAATTGTAAATTAACCAATAAAAACCAGGAGGTGGTCACTGGAAGCATGAAGACACACTGGAAGGTAATGAGTACGTTTACAGTCAGTACTTGGGGACTGAGCTGTGTTAAGGTTTAAATAGAAATAGTCTGAAAACACCAAAACTTTCTTAACTGGGATTCTTGTGGTACACTATGTAAAACGTGTATGTAGTGCAAGCGAATAATGACCGCTGTGTTTGACATGCTAGCTGCAGAACTTTGACATGTGTATCCTCCGGCTGGCTACCGATTGCCGGAGTTTGCCGGAAAATCTGTTTTTGCAAAAACCTCCTTATGATCGTTTAGTTTGCTAGCAGATTGAAATGGACAGTCGCAGCAGACCCTGGCCATTCAAGGCTTCGTGCGTTATTTTACAGAGGATGGTGAGCAGTTTGCAGACAAGTTGCAGACAAATCTGCCACACAAACTACAAGCGAGCGCTCCAGTCTGCTGGCCACCAAAGCAAACAGAGAAGTTTTCGGTACAGCACCATGTACTGGTTTACATCCACATTCACTGCACCAACTGGCAGCAACCACTTGCCAACTTGTTGCTGACTAGTTTTCCTCAGTGGCCGGTGGCTAGCAGGACCACCTATGTACGGGGCTTTAGCAATCGATTCCACAGCACCACTCACAACTACCTGTTTTTTCCCCTTAATGGCTGGTGGTCTAGGTCTGTGTGATGGGGTCTTAGCTAGCTAACGTCTCCATTTGTACTGATGATGGGTGTGGTGACTGTGACCCTAATGATGCTAGGCTATCATCTTCGGCTCTGCAGCCAAGACAGTGAATTTCATCAGTCAGCTTTCTGACTGTTTGACACCGTCTGTTGTTGTTGTAAAATCAGCTGCAACGACTCACAGTCTTTAATTCCCTAACCTCTACCATGTACTTTTACTGTATAAACCACAGAGACGGCCATAAAACAAAAAACTTAAATCTGATGGTTCTGAAAGTCATTATAGAACACCGATCTGTTTCATACAAAGACAGTAAAACAGGCCTTCGTCATTTAGTGTTGCTCGTCTCAACCTGGCATAAGACTAAACAGAAACACACATAATTGTGCCTGTCATGGTAACCAGTTGGCTGTAACTCACAGCCGGACTGATAAATTGGTGAAACTGAAGGTTACTCAGTGCGTCCAACAATTTAGGACCTCATGATTGAGGGTTACTTGCAAATTCGCACAGGGACTGCGACTTTTATGTAACCAAAAAGCTGCAAATTAACAAAGATTTTTTGTTTTTCAGAAAATCTGTTGCCAAATTTTGTTCAACGTTCTATTGCTGATTCTTTTTTTTCCATATTATTATTTTCTTGAGAGAGAAAGCCTCAAGTGTTGCCAGGTTATCATCCGATCTGACCAATGACATGTCACTTGACCCTTCTCTTGGCCAATGCCCTGTCTCCAACAACCGGCTGGGCCCCAGCTGGCCAATTAGCTCGGCTCTTAGTGTGGAGCTCGGCCAATGAAACGCCCCAGGAGACTTGTGTTCATCTGAACTCACAGATGGGAGGACAGAGAGGGAGAGGGAGTACCGATGAGTGTGTGAGTGTGTGTGAGAGAGAGGGTGTCGGGGTCTTGGCCTGAATTCCCAAACACTATTGAGACATCTTCACTGAAGAGGCTGGCTAGGTTTGAGTTAACAGTTGGAAACAAATCTCCCCATAAAACGGGAGAATTTAAAAGCCGAAAAAAGAGAGAAAAAGACAAGCCAACGGCCGACCTGCCACACGCCATATTTGTCTTTAATACCTGTAAGTCCTCAGGAAAACCTAACATGGTTTAAAAGTTGACAATTAAAAAAGTAAAAGCGTTTAAGCTGACAATAAAGTGTTTGTTCAGCTTCCTGATATCATGGATGACTTAACCAGCGCAGAGGTTCAGCTCCAGCTCTCTTCTTGTCTACCTCTGCTACACTTTAAATAGAGAAAAAGGATCTTTAGGTAGTCCGTGTTTGACTATAAATTACACCTGATTTAATAAGGAGCTCTTTAAAGTGAAATGAACTGTGAAAAGTATTCAGTGAGAAGGCGTAAATGTTACTGAGGTGAAAAGAATATGAGCGAGCTGGATGGAGACCGCGGCGTGATCTGCAGAGGCGAGGGGGATTTCCTCCGCCTCAGTGCTTCCACTGATTTGAGGGGAACATTCTCTCATCACTTTAGCAGTCTGCTTATTTTTAATCACAAAAAGAAGAAGTGAAACTATAAAATAGCATGTATGTAGCTTTAAAGTACCCGCCAGACGGCAGGAAAAGGCCTGTTTATGTTCCTCTCCCTGCTTCGTAGCACTCTTCGAGTTTCTCGGTGTGACTTGGAGTTGATGATCCATCGCTCACTCGCTCCCTCGGTCTCTTCTGACAGCACTCGAGTTTCTTTAACCTGCTCTCCTTGTGAAACTCTGACTTTTACTACTGTATGCCCGCTCTCCTCCTCTCCACACATCTCTTGGTATTTGTTATCTATCAGATGACTCACCATATTTCAGCATCTGATATTTTCTCTCAGAAGCTCTAAGAAGCTCAAGAGCTGCACGCTGCTTCAGGAATCACACATCAAACAGACACACACACACACGCTTTAACTCTGCTCGCTCACAGTTTGACAAAAAGTGTGTATACGGCACGCACACAGGTGCACGTGTGACACGTAGAGGTGTGTATGTCCTCGATAACACAGCTGAGCCAACAGCTAAGAAAAAAACACACACACACGCGAACAAACACATACTCACACAGAATTTGGCTATCTGTCCTGCCCACGGTGCAGTGGCCAGTGGTGATAACGCTCTCCACTGGACCAAAACCCATCCCTCTTTACACACACGTACCTCGTCCAGGCTTTCTGAGCTGGGCTGCACATTTACCTGTTGGCATCTTTCTTGAAATCCTCAATGAAAGTTGCGAGAGCAAAGCAGAAATCTGATAACACGCCATCAAGACACAAGAGCCGCACACGAAAGGAAATACCTGCACACACGTGCATGAGCACAGGAGAATGTCACCACTATGCAAACTATGCAAACTCCAAACTTCGCCGCTGCGTTTGCACGTGAAGATCTTATTCTTGGTTAAAAAATGAGAAATTCCCAAATTTTCCACGTGCACACGTTTGAGCCCACATCTGATTTCAAACACGACGGCTGAGAATCTACGATCGCGAAGGCAGCATCGAAGGTTCCGGCAGGACGTCCCCGTGTGAAAACACTCATTTACCTGCTGCTGCTCGTAACAGTTTATTAGTCTGTTAGATTCTCTTTGTTTTTTCCAACTGCATCATGTTTTCAGGAATAACACTGGAGAAGTGTGTCAACATGCTGAGCAGGGAGGCGGTGAGTAACTCAGCCGGGAAAATGCTGACTGTAAACTGAGTTTGAACACTGTCAGCTGATGTACGCTGAAATACATGTCACGGCTGTGCTTCTACTGCAGTGGACGGTTTTTAAAAAATGGGGGCAAACATTTTCTAAGACCATAATTTTACTCTGTGGGAGTGCTGTGCCTGTTGTTGACCATATAAATATACAGTTACACGGTACTGTACTATTCCATTATTGTTGTCACTGTTTTGCACTTTTTGCTACTATTTATATCCAGTTTATTCCGACAATTTAATCTTTTGAGCAGCTGTAGAGCTGCAATGTGCTGCATAACATAAGGCAATGGAAATACAGATCTATTCTGTTTGATTCTATCTTTCCTGCATGCCTCTGAACGTGTAAACATTTCCATAGTGCATCACAGCACACTGTAACTGTAGATGGTCACAGTCCGCGGATGCAGAGCGTGTGGGGTGAGAACAGAGGACCCAAACGCAGACCATCGAAGCAACGGGACGCCACTAGATTTGAATGAAAAGCGAGCCGTTTGTTGTGGCTGATAAAAGATTCAAAACAAAGGGCGAGAACACACTGAACATGGGACGCGAGACTGTCAAAATAAAACAGGAAGTACAGAGACACAGGCCTAAGACGCAGGGCTAGAGAGAACACACATGACGGATCGACACAAAGGGAAACCAAGAGCAGACGAGACACAGAGGAAGAAGACACAAAACTACACCTAAACACATGCAACATGACATCAAAAGACAAGAAAACTCAACGGGCTGGGTCAGACCATGGACCATCTTCATCCTCCCTACCCACACCAATGTGGTTTTAAACTTGCTGCAGGACAGAACCCACAAACGAAGCTTGTCAAATTTGACTGATTTGTTTGCACATGACTTAAGTCCACGTTTCCACGGCTACTGGCAGCAGCGCTGTAGACTTTCATCGTGGTGCTGGATGCTATACGGAGGATTAAATCAAGACATTGAAACTTCTGTGGCGTTTCGTTGCTGAAGACTCAGGAACAAACAAATTACAGAGGAAGTCGTGCGGGGGCTCGAAACCAAGGATTCCCGAATCGTACTTGGTCTTCACCCAAACTTCATAAGACCAGACTGCGGGGAAATCACGCGTGTTCAGAAACAGATAATAAGTCATGACATGTTGACTCATTCTGCCCTGTTGGCAGAGCGAACACACAAACCACACAAGTCAGAGAAAGAGTCTGTGTTTCAAATGTGTGCATTCAGACGAGCTTCCACACTTAATGTGAGAGCGCGAGTTCATCCTGGCGTTCCCTGTGCCCGTGTGTCTGTTCTGGCATATGTGTCGGATGTATGTCTGCATTCTTGTATTGTGTGTGTGTGTGTGTCTAATGGATGTTCAGCAGTCATCAGACCAGTCAGGCACCAGTCCCAGACAGCGAGGTCAGTCATTCGCTAATCATATTAACATTCCTCTATAATGACCCAATGCATAGCTCTCCCCTTTCAGGCATTTTTTCCTCTCCCTCACTCGCTGCCTGTGTTTTTTCTTGATTTTTATCTACTCGACACCTCGCTTTTTATGCCTTTTGTTCCCCTTCTTTTCTCTGAAATGACCGTGCAGACTCCAGCACCGTCTAAAGCACCAAAGTCAGATTTCAAAAGGACCGATATTGATTTGGTTCAGTAAGGGCCTGCTCTCACTCTGGGTCATAATTACAACACGAGCTGACAAATGGAAATTTAATTGATAACAATTCTGGAAATATCTTTCTGTCTTTCAAATATGCTCTAGTTTTATTTTCACACATGATAACAGACTGAATGTGAAATAAAATATCGACTGGATGAGCTCAAGTTGAGTGTTTTCTTTTTTAAAACAAAGTTAGAGATGTTAGCGGGAGAGTAGATACGGTGGACAAAGGATGATGGAGATGGAGCTGCCAGGCAGGAAGAGCTGAGGAAGACCTCAGAGGAGGTTTTATAGTAGCAGGCTAAGGACTGGCTATGGCGACCCCTAAAGGGCCCGGCTGAAAGGAGAAGAAGAAGAGATGTGACGCATGTTATAGTTAACATTAGTGTCCAGTAATGGGGAGCAGAATAGTAATTATTAGTGTTTTATTTAAGTGTAGTTCATGAATATTTACAGTAAATGCAGCTTTCAGGTGTGCGAGGAGTAGCTGAAGCTTTAGCACTCGACCCTCCCGCCCAGATGTGGTGATTCTGGTCTGCAAACAAACAACATGACGGTGGAAAAATGCTCACCCTGAGGGTCCACCGCACTGACTCCTTCAATCCTTTCTATACAGTCGGTGGTGTGTGTGTGTGTAACAGGATCTCTACAGACACCAGGTTTGCTTCGACTGTCTTCTAGCCAAATCAAACGGAGGCTGTGTGACTTGGCTCGGAGTAGTCTGACTCAAAGCGGTTATGCATTTGGCTTAATGTTCTGCAGCGTCTATCGTTATAATACTGCAGTAAGCTGTGTGAGCCAGGCAGACAGTCCCTGATAACTAAACCTAACTCTGACCTTTTAACCTAAATTCACGTTTTATGATCAGCGCCCTGTTTTTCCGTTTGCCCTGCGACGTGACAGTGCAAACAGATTTATGTTAGTTTTCACCTTTACGTGGTTCAGAGTATTCTTCAAACATTAAACACTTTTCAGGTTTCGCTCATCCACTCAACAGCATGCGCACACACACACACACACACACACACACACACACACACACACACTCTCACACACACACACCCAAACACAC
>VUQR01024973.1:38549-53508 GCA_015108515.1 Hemichromis elongatus | reverse complement strand
TGCTTGGGTGTCCCCCCCCCCCCCCCAAAAAAAACAACAACAACAAAAAAACACAAACAAAAACAAAGCAACAAAACCTGTAATTGCCACTCACATAGACTCCTACCATTGATGAGATTTCTGGGGTTTTTTTTCATTTCTTGTTTCCTGTTGACGTGAATGATGCTGTGCATCGGTTCAACGCTGATTTGCATGGGCCACAAGAAGGGAATGAAGCAACAACAGAGCTCACCAAGAAAAGGGGGAAAACTTTAAGGATAAAAAAATACAGCATGAAAAGCAAAAACAGTGGCTGCTTTTATGATAAAATCGCACTCTTCTCCATGGCCTAGCTGATGTACAACAATAGAACACAGAGGGGTCCATTTCTGACAGCAGATGCTGTCTACAGGTTGACGGGCAGTCTGAAGTTGCCCGAGGACTGCTGAAGAGCTACCACCTCTGAACCATAACACCCCCATGCTAAGCTAGGTCTCAGCAGGACCTAGCTTAGCATGGCATAGCATTGCATAGCATAGCGCATTAGTAATTAAAACATTTAGGCTCTTTGTCAAACAGCTAAACAAATTCATGAAAGCACTTCCAGACCTCGCTAATTCCATAGGCAATTGAATCACATTTCTTCTCTCTGAAGTAAGCAACCAGCACAACATCAAGTTAGCTCAACTAAATAATACAGAGTAGGTGTCATAATCTACGTAACCGCCACCTGAGGTTAATTCAAATGTGAATCAGATCCAAACTCCTTCAGGTTAAAAATATTTTTAAAAAGCTATGAAGCCAAGATTTTTATATTCTTGTATAAACTAAACAGGTTCCTATCCCTATGATCTGTTTCTCCCTTCATAAGAACTGTACAGATGCCAGGAAGCAGATCTGTTTCTACAACCAACCTACCTTGTTGGATTTCTAAAGATGATCAAAGGGGTGTGGACACTTTGACTCACAGTTGCTAACATAGTAGCTTACCTCAGGTAACTGATGTCACTGAACTGGAGTGTACAACGGTGATGTGGTATGAGAAGATAAGCTAATAGCATAGGACCTGCCAGACCTGAGGTTTGGCACAGCCCAGCCAAGGAGACTGTGCTCCAGAGTGGTGAGTGAAACTCCAGGCTTTTAATTAACATTAATTAGCAGTTATCTGTGTCTGTGCCATTCATTAATCCAATGTGCTAGTGTTTAGGATAACTCTTCTCCAATTATTGTCACTTATGGATCCAAAAACACAACATGATGATAGCCAAAAATGTCATGCTGAGCCTTAAAAATATGTGACCCAGAAAATAATGACTGTTTTGTTAAATAACTCACAGCCTTATAGAAAAAGTCACTCTTAGGATATTATGGGAATTAAATTAGTTTGGAATTTTAAAGCTTTCAACAGAATTAAGTTTGATGTCAGTGGTCACCAGAGCATTAAAAAAAAACACATGTGTAGAATCACCAGGCATGGCGGGTTAAAATATCGCTTAAAATCGCTGCTGACTTTGCCTCAAAATAAGATTATAAAATTTGTTATACACTGATTATAAGGACAAAGTTGTTGCTTTGTACAATGTAATTCCTTAGCCCTGTCACTAGCTGACTGTAGTTTTGGTTAGTGTATAAGAGTGAATCATCCTATGTCAGACCATTCAAACTATTATAATTTACCCAGACTAAATAAAGCATGCCCCCACACACTAAGACACTAAGCTCAGTTTCTCTAAGAGCAAAGGGGGGTTTGGGTCATTTGCTGTCAGTGAGCTATATGTGCGCATGATTTGGCACAGCCAATGGAAATCTTGGATAATGACACGTTCAGTCTCTGCGGCCTCTGCTTGTGATCGAAGATTTTCATCTAATCAACTCTTCATTTATCAAAAGCTGGAAATACCAGGTGTCAACAGACTGTTGCTTCAGGGGAAAGGATGATGTGCCCAATAAACATGTCCACAACTCCTAGGCCGATGTATGATATCCCATATCATGTGAATCAAATTGCTGTTTTTTGCTGAAACGAGGGAAGGTGCAGATGGATAGACAACCGCGTAATTTCAGAAATGATGTCAGTGGCTTGTCACCAAGAAAAGTCATGTATTCAGTTTTGCAAAAATACATTTTCATTCAGCCCCCCCAATCCTCTGCAAGTAATGTGGAAAGCTGTGCAAAAAACTTGGAAATGACTTCCACTGGGGCGAGAAAAAATAAGATAAGCAGAGATCTATGATAAAAAAAAAAAACTTCATCCAGCTGCAGAGAGATATTATTTACTGCAGCAGAAGTAACTTATCAGCTGACAGTCGGCTATAAACTTGTGTTTCTTTATTGCAGCTGTTTGAAATAGACCAAAAAAAGCTAACAATAAAATATAGAAGCCTCTTAAAACCATCAGTGCTTGTAAAAAAAAGATTCCTTCCTGCAGAAGATGACATGACATCCACTGTCATTACTCATAGACAGACAGTGTAATTAAAACAAACCACAAGCAATGAGAAAAAACTCCTCACCTGCTTATATATAAATGCCTCGTGCTGAGTCTCTCTGCAGCTCTACCTCAGTGCTTTTGTTCTTCCGGCACTTTTTCGCCTTTTTAGTGTTCCTTCGTTCTCTGTCCTAATGTGGCCCGGCTCACCTGTCAGTAAGGTTATTGTTTTGCCATGGTTACATTATCACCCTTAAATTTTAAACTACGGTTCATGCATTATCCATCACTATAGAGTACATACACAAACAGCCGCGCAGGGTACCATGAGGTTATCTCTCCCACCTCTGGTGGTTTTTCATGGTCCCGAGATACAAATCTCTTTTATTTGTGTTGTTTTTTTCCTTCTTGTATTAAATAGAGAGGAAAGTTGACAGTACTCGAAACAGAGTAGGATTTATCATCACAAGAGTGTGTTTGTACCAGAGTGAAATGAAGCAAATATGTGTTTGTGTAACAACCGATGAAGAGTGATTTACCATGCGTCCTTTGTGTAGTGTCTGGAGCCAGTCTCTAAGTGTGTGTGAGCTGTGTTTTAATTGTGGTTTATAAATATTTAATGTGATTCTGATATGTTTTGGGGGGGGTTTTGGGTGCAGAAAAATAAAACAGCGCAGATGAGAAACGGTGGAGTGAAAGCGCTTCTTTCATCGTGGGTACCTAAATTACAATCAAATTTAAATGTTGACAATATTTCATTTTTTTTTTAAATGTTTACGCAGAAGAAGAAATGCACGGCTCTTTCTGTCAGACTTCCCAAGATTTTCCTCTTTTATAGTTTAGAAAAACAAACAAAAAGAAAACAACAACAACAAATCTGAAGACTGGAACAAACTCAAACAATAAGCCTCGCTTGCTATATTTCGCAGTTTGTTTTCAAACTGTTAAAATATCCAAACTACATTCTGGATCTGTTTCCCGTATTGCGTAAGTTGTGTCTCTCAGCATTTGAGCAGCATCTGCTGTGTGGGCTGCAGCCCTGCCAAGTAAACAAGGCTCTTATTAACTATTAAACACTTCACAGCAGGGACTGCAAAGCAGGCACACACACTCGCACACACACACACACACACACTCGACACACACACACACAGATACAGCCTTGAACATTAACACAAAGTTGCACAAATGCAAGTACGTTTGAAGAGTAGGTAAATGTGCAGAGTCAGTAGCTTCTTTTTTTTCCTTCAGTCACAGTGAAATTAGATCGCTCTCTCCATCCTCTTTGAGGAGGTTGTACACTCTAACGTCAGGCTGTCCACGTCCCCTCTCGCCCTCTATTGGGCGAGAGGCTTGAATGACTTAGTAAGCAGAGCGCTTGCCAGTCTGATTCAGCTCTACCACACACTCCTGGGAGTTTGAAACATGCTCTCTCTCTCTCTAGCGAGTAAGCCATGTGAGTAACCACCAGATACCATCCTGAAGTTAAATTAAGGACAGATGTGCACTGAAACTCTGGAGATTGCTCTCACATTTGCACTCACACCTACAAGGACATCCACCTCTTTATGGTTGTTTCTAAAGAGTAAGATGAAACTTAAATTGCTGGATGGAGACAAAAATAAAAGACCTTGATGTATTTCTCAGAGAGATATTTCTCTCACCTGCACACCTCATGTCATTATTTATGATTGCAAGGTTTAACCGCTAGAGGGCTCTGTCACACAGTTAAAGCCCAGAAATGACTGTTCACTTAAATAAACAGTAATATCACAGCAAGTTAGTAAAAGATTATTATGTAGTGGGGGACTGATTTCCCTTAAATATACATCTTAACAGCTTGATTTAATCCTTGTTCTTCTTATTATTGTTTTAAGTTTGTCAGTAATAACAGTGTCCAGATTCTCTAAATATTTTTCTTTGTTTAAGAGTCATAAACCTCATCATAATTTGAAAATACGTAAATTACAGTTAACGCAATTATATAAAACACATTTTTGTAAACAAGCTTACTTTGTGACCAATCTAGTGGTTTTATTTATATGGCACCTTGAAAGAAAGTGGGATTATATTCCAAAGAAAGCAAATAAAGGAAGACTGGGCTTACATGTGTTCAGTCTTCAGGAGTGGAGTACAAATCCACCCTGAGGGTGAAAAGTGCTGCTTTGATCTTTTCATTCTCCACCTCACTCCTGGCCACAGAGGCAGCAGCACACTGAATGACGACAAAGCTAGTTCACCCAGGAAGGAAACTCCCTGTTTTCCCCAAGGACGTTTACAGCTGTGTGTATGTGTGTGTGTGTGTGTGTGCGCGTGTGTGTGTGTGTGTTCCTTTGCGTCTCTGAAACTGAAAAAGGAAAGGAGGGCGAGCTGTGTCAATAGCCAGTTCATTCAAGTGTATCATAAACCATCAGAAAGCCTCATACCGATACTCACAGCTTGTTTTAACTTGTAAAAACAATCCCATCCCACCTCATGTTTTCTCAAAGCACTTTAGTCCTCTTTAATATCCGCTGCCGGTATGAAGGAGATCAGAACACAGTGAAATGTAAACTATGGATAAGAAGTCCTATTGTATTATGACAAATTCATGAATCACGCTTTGGGAGGAGGAGGAGGGATGTGGGACACTGGCCATGCTTGGACAAATAATTAACCGACGAAATGCACACCCACACACAGTTGTCGAGGTGACGTAATAGCTTCCTGGAGTTACTGGTGAAAAACTTCTTCAGGCCTCATCCAACTGTGGGATGCATTAAAAAGACTGCTCCAAGCACTCTGGGTTATCGGATTCACCTTCCTAACCTGCATGTCTGTGTTATGTTATGCTTAAACAAAAATAACAATGCAAAAGCTTGGCCTCTGTCTAGAAATCACTGCTGCGAGTTGTTTTCCACAACCCTGAGATAAAAAGGCTCCTTTCTTCCTTTTTACCCATTCGGTTTTGTTTGTACCAGAACGGAAGCAGCGTGTTTCTGAGATCTCCTGCACCGCAGCCTTCTGTTGAATTAGAAAGAAAAAAAATAAGAACTTAAAGCAGCTCTTGAAGATTTTGTTTGTGCACATTTCCCTCTTCAAACTAGTGGAATAGTTTACTCATGTTCTAAATATAGGCTCTGTAGTCATTGTAAGAACTTCAGTGATGTAATGGACTATTCGTGTTTAACATATCTGAGCTATTAACCACAATAAAACGATCTCATATTCTGTTTTGGATAGCATGGTGACATGGTGGTTATCGCTGCTGCCGCACAGCAAGAAGGTCCTGAGTTCAATTCCACCATCAGGCTGTGATCTTTCTGTGTGGAGCTTGTATATTCTCCCTTTGTACTCCAGCCTTCTCCCACAGTCCAAAGACATGCAGTTAGTGCGGTTCATCCATATTCCAAAAGATAACCGTGACATTCAGTTTTAATAAATTATCATTAAATCGTTTTTCTTTGCCGTGCAGTTTGAGGATAAAAAGAGCCCGCTGAATGTTCCTGCTCTATGAGCCACACTCTGACCTGACATTTACTGTAATCAGTTATTTAACAAATGCGTTTGATCTTGCTATCTGTTTCATTCTAAGACATCCCGGCAGTTAATTCATGAGTTCTTTGCTAACAATGTGAAACTGTATGAAGCTGCTTATCTTTCCCGACTTATTGTTTACAGTACTGACTGTCCTTGGTATCGGCTAGCTACCATTTGACTTAGCTGTTATCGCTTACTTTGAAAGACGAAGGAAAAAATGCTGAGAGGTGAAGCAGAGAACAGACATGCTTCGTGTGATTTGGTGGATTTTACCAGAACTGTCCCCCAGTGGTAACACTGTTTTAAACGTGGGTGATGAAAACATACAATGCTTTTGTATCGGTTTGTTTTATCTTTTCTGCCTTATCTTTGTGCATCACTGCCCATCCAGTTTTCTCATCTCCTTTAGCTCAGTCTGCTGCTGGCACAAAGTAGATTTCTTTTCTACACTTTTCACTATTTGACCAGTGAAATTGTGAAAAGTGATTCCTCCCTTTCATCTGACCTTGTAGTAACATTAATAAGCAGAACACACAGATTAAAAGCCTTTTTTAAATAGCCTTTCCTTTGCCTCTTTCTCTATTTTTTACTGATTTTACCACGTAATTTTGCAGATCTGATCTGTGTTTGTGTTGCCCTTGAATCACCGGGCGTATTACCTGGGAATCGGATCTGATTCCCACATGACTCCAAGGTGACTTTACATTACACAGCAGCGCAGTTGTGTCAGGGAAATAAAACCTGGGTGGAGATTCAGAGGAACCGGCGGTGAGTCTGGATGTGTATGCGTAAACCATGGAGTGGCATATCACCATTACACCTTCATGTTTCAGCCCCGCAGGCCAGAATGTGGTATTTCCCTGAAAATAACTGAAAGTCCTTCATAGCGGTGACCTTGCTCTTTCCCTCCCTCCTCACTCTCCCTGACGCTCCCTTTCTTTCTCATGGTGTAGCTGGCGCTGAGCCAGAGAGCTCCTTCTCTGGCCTTCATGGAAATACAGTAACAAAGTGCAGAATGCAGCTGGCACCCATGATGTGTGTGTGAAAATCAGGGGCATTCCGGCTCCCTGTTAAGTGGAAGTGGGCACAATGAGGACCATAGATAACCAAGCTCTCCCTATTATTGGGTTTCACTTTCACATTCAGGGGACAGTGAGTGTGCATCTCTGACAGGTGCCCTGAGCGCTGCACTAGCAGGTGCACAGATACTGTCATTTCTGCGAAGAAATTACAAGGATGGATGTGGGAATTTACCAGACAGGAGACCTAGGAGAGCACGAACTGAGTTAGATTATAGGTCATCTTTGTTACAGACTCAATAGTCTGTAACAAAGATAGTGTTTATGTGCTTGACCCAATCATGGGAAATTCAGGATGTCTGTCTAAGCTATGCAGATTTTGTCCTTAATTATACAGAAAAACACATTTTTGCGAGAGTGAAAAAAGAAAGCAGCACGGTGGTTAGCACTGCTGCCGCACTGCTCCTTCCACAGTCCAAAGACATGCACTTTGTGGGGATAGGTTAATTGAAAAATCTAAATTGCCCATAGGTGTGAATGTAAGTGCGAATGATTGTCTGTCCCTGTGTGTTAGCCCTACGACAGATTGGTGACCTGTCCAGGCTGTACCCTGCCTTTTGCCCTGTGACAGCTGGGATAGGCTCCAGCGCCCCCTGCGACCCTGAAAAGGATAAGTGGAAGCGAATGGATGAAAAAAACACAACTTTTGGCCGAGCTGTTGATAGTACCTCACAGCTTTCCTAGCTTTGCTACCTCTGCCAAGGAGGTTGGTAGGGTTTGCATCCGTGCATGGCCTTCTGTCTGTAAAGTTTTCATCGAAAAGTTTTGAATGTGTGATTATAAAACTTTGTAGGAATGTAGAGTGAGGTCATACTAACTATCCTTTAAAATTTGGCTTGATTAGCTTGATGATTTATTGGACAAAAGATGACAAAAAGTCTTGTAACTTAAGAAACTATGAGTCTTAAGTGTGGTCATGATTCTCAAGATGATGATGATGATGATGATTCTCACCATATCAAGTTTTAAAATATACTAACACATTTGACCTCTGACCTCTCCTGGTCACTAGACTGATCTGAAGGTTAAAATGATCATAATGCTACTGTATATTGAGCTATTTTAAATGGTGTTTCCTAAAGCCAGTATTTGTGTGACAGCATAAAAGGAATAATATATGGGAAATCTAAATATCACCGCAGTTTGGACCTCTGACTTAAATGAGGTCACACTTTCTTAAAATGTCTTTTTTCTTTAAAACTTTTAAACTATGCTTAAAATTCTACTGCCTGTCTTTGTATTGGCGACATTTATTTTATTATTGTTAATATTAATGTATTTAATGTTCCGCTTATTTTTTTAAATAAACATATATTCAAAACTTTTGTTCACTTTTGTTTATTTCTTGCTAATCATTTATCCATCCTTTCCCTTTCATTTATCCTTATCAGAGTCACGGGGGCCCTGGAGCCCGTCCCGGCTACCATTGGGCGAGAGGTACACCGTGAACAGGTCGCCAGTCTGTTGCAGGACCAATACAGAGAGACAAACAACTGTGCTACACACTTCTCAAAGTGAATTTAAAATAACAAAGTAAATAAAAAAGGAATGTATAGAAAATACAACACTATTCCCATAAAAGTAAATGCTGCCCATAGAATGAGCTGTCTTGGTGGATGTTTGTGCACTCAGACTGCTTCTTGTTTTGTGTGTAGTTTGAGGACTGCTTAGTCATCTGACCTATTTGTACTACTCTACAACCACTAAACAGCATCAATTTGGTTACAGGATCCCTGCTGATTACAGGTCTTTTGATCCAGTCTTGCCTACAAGTAGTTTGCCAAAAGCAGCTGCCTCCGTTCGATTTGATTGCTCCAGTTGGATAATCTAAAACCCCACGAATGCCAAACTAGAGTTTTAGGCCACCCAAGTAAACTCTCCATCGGACCTTAGAAACTGAATCTATGAAATGCAGCTAGGAATCACAGATTAAATCTTCACACTGCTGTTTTAAAGAGAGGTAAGAACTACAAATTCTGATCCCAGATCATGATAATGTAGCTCAAGAAAGCAGCAGTGAGTCATTTGGGATAATTTTTTTGTAATGGTTTACAGAAACCACAGTTTCTTTGAGAAAAACAATGAAAAAAGTTCTGTGGAAGTTCTTGTATGTACTGACAGTCATGCTCGTGGTTGAGTAAAGTTGAGGTGTCTGCATGTTTTTGTACTACTCTCTGCGTCTACATTCAGCCACAAGCCCACTGATGGTCACCATAAATATCAGCTGGGACATCGCAGTAACCACGGGGTTTCCTTGGGTATGTCCAGCGGAGAGTAAACGGATGTTTTCTGAAATGTTAGCGTGACATCTTTCCAACTGTGAAACCTCACAGGAATTCAGACTCAATTTAATGGAAAGAATGCAAAGATTTCTTGGTGATATCGTAAAATGCTAAATCAGTTGCTTCAAAGGAGTAAATTCAATGCTACTGATAATGGCGGAGCGCTTCCGTTGAAATTCCCGTGTAGAGCTTCAGGCTTGAAGTCCTCATGAAAGTGAAAGATCGAGGAGGAACTTTGTCTGGTAGCTGCATCGTTTTTGAAACAGCTGCGATGGGGTTTATGGGTACTGTGGTTTTAATATGGAAAAACTCTCACGCGAACAATACCACGGGTTAAAGATGTTTCATGTTGTTTCTATTACAATTTCTTCAAGGAGTATCTGACAGGCTATAATGATATGTATAGACACTACTTACAGAGAAGCTGGCCTGCTGTAGGGGAACAAAACCTTTGTCTGGCCCCACTGCTCACACTGCTAATGACAAAAAAAATAAAGTATTCTGAATTTTGACCTTTCTAAACATAATTCAGAGTTTAAATTGTGTTATATGGTAAACATGCACACATTTCAGTTGGATCCTCTTTTGCCTTCAAAACTGCTTGAATTTTTCATGGCGCAGACTTAACAAGAAAACATTCATCAGAGATTTTGGTCCATATTCATGTGCTAGCATAACACAGCTGCTGCTGATTGGTCAGCTAGACATGCATGAGGTGACTCTCGTTTTCTACCCAAAAATGCTCTATTCAGTTAGGACCTGGTGACAATGGAGGCCATCAAAGTACAGTGAAGTGGTTTCTTGAACATTGTCATGCTCAAAAAAACAGTTTGAGGTGATCTGAGATTACATGGGACATTTTCCTGTTAGTAGCAGCCATCAGTAGATAGGTACATTGTGGTCATAAAGCTTTAAGGTTTAGCATAGTTTTAGAGAGACTTTTCTGCATACCTTGGAGGTAATGACTGGCTGCTTAAGTTACTGTCGCCTTCCCATCTGCTCCAAGCCGTCTGGCTATTCCTCTGACCTCTGGCATCAACAAGACATTTTTACACAGAGAACTGCCCCTCACTGGATATTTTCTGTAGACTCTAGAGATGATTGTGTGGGGAAAACCCAACAGATCAGCAGTTTCTGAAGTATTTCAGACCAGCCAATCTGGCACCAGCATCTTTGCTACTTTTAAGGTCACTTCATCATCTGATGCTCAGTTTGAAAATCAGCATGTTGCCTTGAACCCGTCCACATGCCTAAATGCATCCAGTTGCTACCATGTGACTTTTTGATTAGATATTTGTGTTTAACAACCCATTGGACAGGTGTGCCTAATAAAGTGGCCAGTGAAGGTTTTTTTTTTTTTTTTTTTACAACACATTTCTTTTTATATTGAAGAGCAACTTTGATATCATCGTTGCTTTCTCCTCCACAAAAGCATAAAACTCACAGCCGGATGTAAGCGGTGGAATGGTTAGTGAGTTGGAGGCTATAGATCTTCACTTGATATCATAACAGTCAGGAACAAAACAAGCTCCTTAATGCAGTGTAGATTATTGTGACACTACAATCGTTCTGAGTGGAAATCTGAGAGTCCAGCAGATCCTTTGGGGCTTTGAAGTTGGGACCTGGGGGTCATTTGGACTTGTGGGCTCTTCTTGGTTCTGATGGAGAGAGGCAACATTGTGGCAAGGGGTGAATGTGTCAAAGTAACATTGTAATAACAAGATCAGTGTTACTCACGTCACCTGTCATTGCTGTATGACACTGCCACTGATATGTTTAATTCTTTACTTCTGCACAACAACAACTCAAACATATAAAGTCACACTGATGCACTGAAACTGACACATTCCATTGTTATTTTTATTTTTATGGCTTTCAGCACTACAGGACTCGCCTAGTGCCAGATATTCAGGTAAACATACTAAATACGTTTGCTTTTTATTTTCTATCATTTATTCACGGTATTTTATAAGAGTACTATTCATACAAAAATCTAGTCTTATAATCTATTTAGAAAAATAATTTCACAGCTAAATGATTAATTTATTGTATTCATGGCAGTGTTTTTCCCCATGTTGACATTTCCCTGAATCAGAATGACATTTCTGATGTTTGCATTAAAAATATTAAAATACTCTGAACCTTACGCAAAAGAAAATTAGACCACCTGATCATTCCTGTCTCACAGTGACCAAATATGGATCAGTTCACGTAGCAGTTTCCTGTTCATATTAAAAAAATAATGTAGTGGTTACCCACAACAAAAGACTAGATCAGATGGTGACATAAAAACTGTTTTTTTATGACTTCAAAAAATTTCAGTTCTATGTCAAATTTCCTGATACACTCAAAACAGGAACAGAAGTAGGTCTTCCTATTTTTAGACCTCCCAAACTTAAACTGACATGTGGCTGCTGTCAGCGTGTGAATAATAGCAGTAGGCACGTTTGATTCTGCTTTACATATGACCTTATTTAGAGTGACATTTTGATAGAAGCGGAAATTTGAGATTCAACTCCTCCTCCACCTCCCCTTACATAAAATTGAACAAAACAAAAAAACAATTCAGCATGAGAAGAAAAAAAAGAAAAAAAAACGAGTAGGAAGGCAATGATAGGTGATTCTGATTTTTGAGGGGGAATTCAGTTTACCAAAGGCCAAATGCTGACATATAAGCATGAGAGGGGATTTCAGATTACACTGTCGAGTGTTAAAACATGATGAAATGCAAATTTGTTATGACTGTGTGGCTGTTCAGTTCCACTCGATAACAAAAGGCTCCAAAATGCTGACATTTAAAAACACAAACAAAAAATTGTGCCAAATCTCCCCAGATGTCAGTCACTCTGTGCACTTGTGGGTGCTGGTTTGGATCTGTGCATGAGAATCCCCGTTCTGCTCCCCTCTCACATTTGACCCCTTACTTTGTCCTTGCATCAGCTTATCCAAAGAATGGGAGGCTGAATGGAGAGTGTGGGCGAGGCTTTAGAGAGAAAATCACTTACAACTCTCTGAATGACCACTTGGAAAGAAAGTACGAAAGTAAGTAAGAAAGAAAGAAAGAAAGAAAGAAAGAAAGAAAGAAAGAAAGAAAGAAAGAAAGAAAGAAAGAAAGAAAGAAAGAAAGAAAGAAAGAAAGAAAGAAAGTTGAGCAGGTGTTTGAGATGCTTCAAAATGAAATATGGCATGTATGTGTTTGTGCACACGTGCATGTGTGTGTGTGTTTGGAGAACGATGAGGCCAGACCAGCGTGATGGAAAGCCCAGCCGACTGCTAACACAAACATAGCAGGGGCAGAAGAAAGAGAAGAGAAGGGGGAGGAGGGTGTGGAGGGTGAGGAGGTCGGAAAGGTGGGGGAGGAATGACTTGGAGGACGAGTGGCTTGTGTCGGGTTTACAACAATGACAGCTGTCATTAAGATAGTGATGTTGGCCAGTGCTGATGACCAGGGCAGAGGACCTGTTTACACTGGAGTCCATTATCAAGTTTGCTCAGCAGAGAATACCTCAATTTTTTGTCTTCTGGTCACCGCAAGACTCTCCATGTCACCTTCAGCCTGGAGAGAAGAGAGAGAGAGAGACTGCATGGAAGCTGCTTTTCAGGGATGTTTCACACACTTAGAAAACAGTGGGGTGTGTGTTTGCGTCATTATCATAATTGAGGGTGACTGCTTGGAGTGTGGATGGGGAGGTGTCAGCGCTCCAAAAATTCCCATTGGATAAATTATGTGAATGAATAGATGAATGAATGAGAGGAGAGGCCGGCTGGGCCTGCTCCAGGCTCCTGAGCAACAGATGGAGGCCAAAGAAGAGCAGATAAGTGCGATCTTACTGCTGCGCGTTGGCGCATTCACAGTTACCGTTGAGGCCAGGAGCCAAGAAAAACTCTCTCTCTTTTTGCTTTCTGTCTTTTTTTTTCTTTTACCTTGTAGACCTCCACCAAAGACGAGCAGCCCAAAGATGGTCTGGGCTGCTGCGTGTTTTGTTGCTCCGTGGCTGTTTTCCTAGTTGATAAAATGTTCAGTTATTTACTAAGTATTTTTGGCTCTGCTCAGCAGAGCAGCCGGCGAGGAGGTTACTCTATGTCACTGGAATCTGCGCACAATGGAGTCAGACCCCCACTCCGTCACCCCACCTCTCCCTGTCCGCCTGTAGCACCAGCCTGTGAACCCTCTGCGAGAGCTCTGGTTTTTACTGCCCCCCACTCCACCCCATCATCCATCCACACAGGTTCTCGCGCACAGCAGGCCCCTTCACGGCTCCCTTAAGAAGCAACATAAACACCAGCGCTATACTCGGAATCCACCGCACCCCAACTCCTTGTGTGCGCTTCACCTCTCTTCCTCTTCTCCTTATTTGTCAGCCACCCCCCGCGCACACACACACACACGCCCCTCCCCTTTTGAGCTCTCTCTACGTACAGCGGCGTGGTTACCATGGCAGTGGTTAAAACACGGTTATTCTCCTGCTCTCGGCGTATGATGTTCACTCAGCCTGTCGGTTGCGCGCCGGCTGAGCGCTGATTGGCTCTCCCTTGTGTAACTCCGGCGTGTGCTCTGTCCCGGGATGAGACTTTTACCATCAGCTGTGAGGCGAAGCTGTGAGAAGCTCTCGGGGACGCGTCGCACACCTGCGGCTGGATGGAAATAGATGGAGGGGACTCGCACTCCTCCGACTGCTTCACCTCCTCTCGTGGCCCACGGGGGAGCGCGCTTGTAAGCTGATTTGACCGGTTGATGTGAATGCCTCTCCGGGATTAGAGGGCTATTTGGGTGAACCACGATGTCCCGCGGCTCGGGCCAGCACTCGCGGTTATTGTTCGTGCGCCGGCGAACGCACGGTGTCCGGTCTCCCCCGGTTCATCTCCAGTAGCCGTACAGCTTCGCTTCCCGTGTCTCCTCGCTGCTTGGCTCCGGTCTCCTACCCGGTGTGGACAGGATAATATGACTTCCTGGCTACGCACATACGACAGCGCCTGTCTGTGCCTCCTGCTCTGCTGTTTGGTGGTCACTTCCAGCGGAGAATCCTTCCTTGCCGGTGAGTGGAGGCTCATTGGGGGCTAATTACATCCCATCTCAGCAATTAGCCTGCATCTTGTAGCTATCACTGTCAAGCGATCATTAGCCTTCCCTTCATCCCACATTATCTGTAGACTCTGCAGGAGGTCAAGTAAAAGACTCATAATGGCCATTTGGCGCATGTGGAGGAGTTACAAACTAGTTATTGATGAGAGGTAATCGTTCAGCCTCTTTGCAGCAGCAGATACCACTCCAGCCCTCTTTGTTGAGCACATTACCGAACATTTAAAATTAGAAGTTTAATGATTAACCGTCACAGTCTTTTTTTGCCAGAGGCCAAGCGTTTTAATTGGGTGAGAGTGCACTGTTAGTGATGCTCAGACCTGCAGCTTTTTTCCTTTTGTCCTACAATCCAACCTCATTGGAATAACTCTGGAAAATTAGATTCCAGCAGATAAATCACTACACTACAACATTAATTTCACTATGAAAAGCCTGTCTTTGTCACTCAGTAAAGTCTGCATCTTTACTGTATTTCTTTCTTCAAACCTTGCATACACATATCTCGTTTGAGTACCTACATATGTACATTCTTACTAAATGTTTGACTCATGGTTAGATGTCATATGGATGTGTGTATTGGTGTTGGGGGGGG
>VUQR01024973.1:15865-38529 GCA_015108515.1 Hemichromis elongatus | reverse complement strand
TTGGGGTTTTGGGGGGGGGGGGGGGGGGGGATTTGTGCTGAACAGCCTCTTATGAGATGCTAAGTGGTTCTTCTATCATCAAAAGTGTCTAATGTCTGCAGGGGTTCAGCTGCATGGCTAATAAGTGTTGACACACACATTCTTTCATATGCTAATCTCAGATTCTTCCCTCCTCCTCTTGCCTCATCTTTTTTTCTACTTCCCTGCAATAATTTTTCTCTCGCTGCCTCCTCCACCTTTCCTCCTCCCTTCCTTGAGCAGGTGACAGCGTGTGTCGGTCTCCTGGCATCACCTCTTGTGCAGACTGCCTCAGACGTGGACCACAGTGTGCCTGGTGTTTCAAAGAGGTAGGAATGCGTATGAACGTGTGTTTGTGTGTGTCAGAGACAAACGTGGCAGACATTGGACAGCATTCCTCAGATGAAACGAACCAAAGCTTTGATCCAGTCCACAAATGTGAATATAATGTGCATGTTAGAGCTCGCTGGCCTGCGGTATGACTCGTGTGAGTCGCACCGGCCGGCCTTGTGAATGTTTCCATGCACGTTTTCTCAGGCAGAAGTCAGAGACAGAGCCACTTTTCCATCCGTGTGTTTAGTCTCCACACACTTACACGTATTGCTGCTTCCGCCCTTGCTTCTATCTTTATCTGTGTGTCAGTCTGTCTCGTAAAGAGCCCACCCCGAATCAGACTTAAGGAGCCGTAAAGCTTCTCGGTGCCACACCAGTCACAACACACAGATAGAAAATACCAGTCCAGACTGTCAGCATGTGTGCATTTACAAACTTCAGGTGCTTTCCCACCCTGCAAGTCCTACACTTTTTGACATCATCAAGTGGGGCTGGGTTCACTTAAACATTACCTCCTACACACACAGAGACACACACATGCAAAGTCATACAAACTCACAGAGTAATGCTTGGATAAGCATTAAACAGTGCCGGTACAGTTCTTGTTAATATGCATGTTCACATTTGGCTCTTAATATTCAGAGTCCACTGAAGAGACAGACTGTGTAAGGAAAGTCCCTGGAAGTCATTCTGAAACTTTTTGGCATTAAGAGTTGTTTCAGGGCAAACTATAGCCACAGGGAACACCATAAATACACACAATCCAGTCCAGGTTTCAGGTTCAGGTCCTGGTCATTTAGCTTGCTCCAGTTTCAGGTTCTATTGTAGACCACGGGTTTCCTCAGCTGTGTGAATTTTTTTAAATTTTTGTTCTTTCATCCCTTATCTGTTTCCCCTCCTGCTTTTTAAAAAATGACTGAACTCAGTCTGGCCCATGACAGATTAATTACAGTGTAAATACACATATTTAGGGGTGTAGTTTTACGGGAGGGGAGGTTTGTGCCACTTCCTTGTATTTGTCAGTGTTTTTGCTACAGACTTAAGAACCAAAGGTTACTAATCCTCCCCAAAGCCATAATGCATGACACTGTTACACTCTGTTGTTGTGGCAGCTGACTATTAGGAGAACTTAATCAAGAATGAGAAGACAACAGGGGCATCTAAACACTTAACAAATTTCCATTGCTCGTGTCATTGTCTCGTGCCCAGCATTTACTCTCCGTGGATCCTATCCACTGAGAATAAATCTGGACACGAGTAAATCCAAACAGGCACTTCCTCCTGGTACTTGAAAGTGATGAATATTTTCAAGAATCAAGGCAAAAACAGTCATGGCTCTCAAAAATCAATACAAACACACTGAAAGCAATCAGAATGAAAAATGAAACCACTGATTAAGTGTGAAACTGGTTTCAGTATAGCATGTTTCCCTGAGTGGAATAAACGAGGGAGGGCTTTGCACGTCTGTGACGTCAGGCAGGTGCGCAAGAGAAAGAGAAACAGATCAAAAATTACCCAAGGGCTCCAGAAGCGTTGCAAGTAAATCCTTTTTTTTAATGTTTGTTAGTGTTCAGGAGTCTGCAGCACGTGTGACGTCTTTCACTTCATACTTCACAGTGAGCAAAGGTTAAAAAATTAACTAATTGGTTAAAAATTAACTAGATCATAGCCTTTAAACGCTGAATGTAAGGCATACATTTTTGAATTGATGTAGCTGGAGATGTCGGCACAAGTGTAGAGAAAATCTATCATTTTTCTTCTGACCTTGAAATTGTTTACTCTCGCTCTTGCTCCAGACTGGCTGAAGGAGATGTGCTCATCATACAGATGAGATTACAGCGAAAATATGGCTTCCTTGTTTGCTCTGTTTATAGAATTTAAAATTGCAAGTGAGCTATACCCTGCAGACTTTTGTAATATTGTGCATGTGAAAGAAGTGCTCTCCTATATTAAAATTTATAATGTTAAATAAAATTGATGAAATTAAAACATGTTGTTTTTTGAAACACACTTAATTTGAAACTTGTAACCAGCCACACATTTAAAGGATGGTAAAATGTGCAATAAATCTAAAAAGACAACACATCCTATGTAATTTTGTTAAAGGGCAATACATCTTTAATGGCACTCTGATACCGTTATTAATTTTTATTATTTGTAGTACATAAATTAATGTAGAATCCAGAGAAATCTGTGAAAACAAAGGGGGAAAAAGGCTGAAATCCAACATTGAGTGGTTCTAATTTGTAGCCCTCAGGCAGCACTCAATTACACACTGAATGGCTTTCGGAGCACTTTTAAAACCAGCGTCAGCCAACACACAGATTGTTGATGTACGCACACTTATCCCCACAATGAAGAGGAGAAAAAAAGGATATATACAAGATGCAGACATACAGTTGCAATGGGTAGGTCCAAGCTACTTTAGGAGGGACTGAAATGATGTGCACAATTAACCAAACAAAAGTCCTTTTGGAAATCAAGGACGCTGCCTCCCATGGGCTGAAGAAGAGAGAAACCATCTCAATGGCCGCCATCTGTTATTTGTATTCATTAGAGCACATGGCGAGAGTAACGTACATGTGCAAAGGCACCGTTAATATTCAACATTACAGGATTTGAAGTCACATATGCTCCGATTGTAGCAAACCATTATTCTGTCAGCTGTTAAGGACTAAACCATTTACCAAAGTTTATCAAATTCTAGCATTACACCATCTATATACAATACACAATATAAATTAATAAATACATACATTTCACCATTCTCTGATAATTAAATATGTTATAATTTAACCTTACACTCTATTAAAAAACACTAAAAACCTATGTATAGAGATTTCTCACACCCCCTTAACCCATCGCTTCTCCTGGAACTTCTAAATGGTGTCTTGACCACCAGCGAAACATTTGCCTAAACACCCTGGAGAGGACAGAGAAGATCTTTACATCAACACTTTTACCTGTAAACTTTAAACACACACCTGCCTAAGTTTTATCTGACAGTAGACCTTATTTGCTCCCAGTAACATTCTTTCCTCACTTTCCTCACAAGCACCACACTTCTCAGTGAGGAGCAGCTGTGCAGGACCTGCTCATTTTTAAATAATAAATATTCAATAAATAATTAAACCTCTTGTGTGCAAATGGTTACTGATCTGCGAATCTATGATTAAAGTGCGGTGGTCAATGAAGTGCTAGTTAAAGTGCTTTTAATAAAGAGCAAAGGTGCTCCTAAAGTGCTGTAGAAGTTACCACAGTACAAATGATACTAATAAGGAAGCCCTCTTCGTACATCACCCAAGGTTGTTTTAATCAAGGCTTGGATTAAAACCAGCACACTTTGAATGAAGGATAAACTGACCACTTAACTTTTTTTTTCTATTTTTTTTACCTGTAGGACTTTCTAGATGGGGCGGGGCTAAGCCAGCGCTGTGACTTGCCAGTTAACCTGTTTAATAGGGGCTGTGCACTGGAGTTCATGGAGCAGTCAGAGGTTAAGGTGGAGGTCAACGCCACCATCAGCAGCACACAAGTTTCCCCAAGAGACATCAGCATCACCCTCAGACCAGGTAGATGATGTGATAACTTGGGTTGGGCGTAAAATGATCACACTCTCTTAAAAATGTGTTCAGTATTCAGACAACACATCATTGCAGTTGCAGCGATATTGTAAATGACCAGCACTTGTGGCTTTTGCTTGTTTTGTGTGCCCAGCAGGGCAGTTTGTGAATTTGCTGAACAGCAGTGCAATATAAGAAAATAAGAACATTTGTGCAGGAAAAATTGGCAAAATCCTTAAAGAAGGTGTTCTTTAAGGATCAGGCCATAAGACCTCATCCACATCACATGCAGCGCTGTATTTAGTAGCTCAGCAGCACAGCGAGTACTGCCTGCAGCGCCGTATGGGTTCATACAGCACCGAGCGGTGGGTGTTCAAATTTCCACTGGCTAAAAGTGTTAACAGTTTCCGAGATGGGTCCTTCAAGAATCACTGTTAGTGTTTAAGCATTCAGGAAAAAAAAACTATAATAAAGACATTATTGTGGAGAAATGGTGCCCTAAGCACTGAATGAAGTCAAAGTCTCAGTGTGTGTGTGTTGTAATCTGAGCTTTTGGTAGCTGGTTCAGCTGCTGCAAATAGCAATGCAGTGAGTCCCCTCCCACTGAAATTGCTGTCCTTCCTCGTAATTACATATATATAGATGAGCAGCAAAGTGAGAGTAAAGGGAAGATGCACTGGAGTCTGGACAGTTCAGCCAACCTCTACCTAACAAATGTTTCACTGCATCTCTGCTTCACAGAGATTGCTGGTGCTGCAGTGCACCATGCAGTATTTTGAATTTTTGCTCCTTGCAGTTTATGTTGAGTGTGTGTGTACTTGTTTCTAGGTTCAGCGGCCAGTTTCATGGTGTCGGTGAAGCAGCTAGAACGTTATCCTGTGGACCTGTACTACCTGGTGGATGTATCGGCTTCTATGCAGGAAAACCTTGATCAAGTAGGTGTGAAAAAGCTTGTCTGTCACTCTGCTGCTCAGTGAGTCAGTGAGGATTTGTTCCACACATTCTTCTCAAAGGTTCTATATATAAATACGGCTGCAAGGACTATTTGCTGTGTAAAAACATAATAAGTCAAGGCTTGCATAAATGAGACGTCTCACCAGGATCTATAAACAGTAATAAGTGGGCCCAGTGAGATGGACACTGACTTTATAACTAATACTAGATTAAACTTTTTTTTTTAAAATGAAGCAGAGGAAATGTGAAGTAAATAAGCTCTTTTTTTTCTATTGTGCCCAATTTATTCTGGATCATCTTTCAAATCTTCCTATTTTATATCCTCTTGCATGCCTCCTTCTTTCGCTCTTCTTACCTGTCCTTGTCCTACCTCTCCAACTTGCTTTCTGCGTGCGGCACAGCTAAAGACAGTGGGTGTAGCTCTGTCCCTTCGTATGACGGAGCACTCCTCAGACCTTTGGCTGGGTTTTGGCTCATTTGTGGACAAGCCCGTTTCTCCTTACATCAACGTTCATCCTTCGAAGATCCACAATCCCTGCAGGTAAGATCATTTGTTAGCTAGAGTTAGCAAATACAATGATCACACTAAGTTTTAAGTTTTAAAATACACTAGAGGAAGAATGTAATCTTTTGAGTGATCATGTGAAATATATATACAATGATACATAATACATAATTTAGCTTTTTAGTTACTTGGGGCAGCACTGTCATCAGGATGAGCTGAGCATATAACAAATAGCACTGCAGTCCCAAATCTTGCAAATAGGGCCTCATTTATTTTTGGGGTTTTTTTTCATCTCTCACAAGTGATTTTGAAATACGCTGTCGACCAGCCCACGGCTTCCACCATGTCCTTAGCATGACGAGCAATATGAGCGAGTTTACACGTGTGATCAAGCGCCAGCGCATCTCTGGAAACATGGACACACCTGAAGGAGGACTAGATGCCATGCTGCAAGCTGCGGTCTGCCAGGTGAGCATTTGTTTATATGTAGTTTGTGTACATGAACACATATAAAACCTCCTCAGAGGCTGTTAGTGATGTATAGTGAAGTGTTTTAACAGCACTCTTTTAGGGAAGTGAGGGGACCGATTAATGTAGTTTTACCACCTTTACTCGTTTTACTGGCTCAAACCTGTGTTCTCAAAATTGTTGTTGTTATAATCCATCAGATGTATTAGTTTAGATTGCTGAAATAACCAAAGGCTTCCCTAAAAATGACAGCATCTATATGGCAACATGTGTCGCTTCATAGCCTGTCTATAGTGTTTAGCATTAATGGTGCCACTACAGTGCAAGTTACCCTAATGCTCACTACACACGATTGAGGCTTCTGGCTTTTGAAATGTGCAAGAATAGCAAGCTCCTCTTCAGCCCGGAGAGCTCTTTAACTGGTCAGAGCACAGGACAAATTTTACTTTTCCTCACTGTGAATGAACTCAGCTCCAGCTTTGTTTTTCTGGATTTTAATTCAAGTCATTATTTGGTAAATTCACCTTTGGATGCTGTCACAGCAATAAGCCTGTGTGGAGAGCTCTGAGTCATGTTTGCACATCTGGACACTGCAATGTTACACTACTCTTCTTTGCAAAACTCCTCAAGCTCTGTCAGGTTGCACAGGGTCATACACGAACAGTGCTTTTCAAGTCCAACAACAAATTCTCCATTGGCTCGAGCTCCGGGCTTCATTTCAACCACTCCAAAACACTCACCTTGTTGACTTTAAACCATTTTGTCTAGCTCTTCCTTGAATGCTTCGCTTCATTGTATTAGGTCGGATTTCTCTTAGAGAGTGAATCAGATGGTCTTCCAGGATTTACCTATCGTTGCTGCATTTATTTTATATTTTGCCAGAGATGGTGTGTTTGCTAAAATATATAGAATGTCTGGTGCCAACTTGTGTCTAGTGTGATGACTTAAAACGTTGATTTTGGTCTCATCAGACTAAAGAACCTTCTTCTGGTTGACTCTGGAGTCTCACACATGCTTTTAGATTAAATGTCTTTAGTAGAGATTTAATATAAAAAAAAAACTTGAGAAACATCTCAGGTGCTAAAGCTTTTAACTCCATCAGAGTGGCCCCCTCCTTGCTAGTTTCCTTCTTACACAGTCACTGTTTGTGAGGACGCCCTGCTTTAGGCAGATTTACACATGTGCTTTACTCTTTCCAGTGATGAGGAATTTAATTGAACTCCGGGGGATTTTCAGTGACTTGTACACTGACCTATAGTTTTCCTAATATTTTCCCTGGCTTGCTTGAAGCATTCTTGATAGTGTAATTGTTGCCAGGAATACCATTTAACCTGTGACTGAATCTTTCACACACAGGTGTCTTTATACTACAGCCACTTGAGACACATTAACTGAACTTTGGTAATCTGCACTTTATTAACTGTGAACCTACAATTGGCTGGACCTCTGTTGAATTAGTTCAGTTACTTTAAAGGGTTTGAATGTTTATGCAGTGACTTATTTATTGTATATTTATATATATTATATAATTTGATTAATGCTAATTAATTTAGCCCACAATGTATCCTGCCTCTTGTCCTATGATGGCTCAGATAGACTCCAGCCCCCACGACCCTGATAAGAATAAACAGAAGAGAACGGATGATTAATTTCCTCTACTTTACATAAACAGTTTCTTTTGTGAATTCTTGTTAAAAAAGCCAATCTGCAAATCTAAAAGAAGCATTTACTGCTTTCTGGAAGAATAGTGGCACTCTGAGAGCAATGCATATTGCCACAGGAATCCCGCTAAGTATTGACACCACATGTGGTGTATGGCAGACACACTCTCTCAGATTCACAGTTGCTTACATTATAGTTTCTGGGGGGGTTATGTGTCACACCATGCAGGGGGCCCCTGAGTAACCATCTCGGAGGGAAACACCACGGTGGTCATCAGTCTAGAAATAGACTCTCCATTATGTCAGGCCTACTTATAAGCTCACTAGGTTTCCCTAAATACACACACGCGTGCACACTGGCCCATTTTCTCACACTGAGAGAAAGGAGTCACTGTATTAGTCACAGACATAAAAATCTAGACTCCCGGTTCTTTCTTTAATTGGACATTACAGAAAAGCCTGATCATCATGGAAAATAATCCAGTTCAGATGTGTAAACTGGTTCGGCTTGCATTTTTCCCCACACTTGTAAATGCTTAAAAAATGAAGCATGCACGTTTTTCCACATCACTCTGGGTGAATGTCAATAACTCAAAAAACAAATAACAAAAAAAAACTGTGCAAAAACAGGCTGCAGACATGTTCTATAGATCTCTGCTTGTGTTTAGTTTTTTGTTGTTTTTTTACATTGCATCTTTCTGCATGTCTTTTAGAGAGCTGTTGGTTGGAGACCAGAAGCAAAGCGTCTGTTGCTCCTGATGACTGACCAGCCTTCTCACCTCGCCCTGGATAGCCGGCTGGCAGGGATCGTCGTGCCACACGATGGCCTGTGTCACCTGGAGGACAACGTCTACGAAGGCAGCACCAGGATGGTGAGGGAACGTACAAAAGCTAAAGCAACAAACTGAGCATTTAATTCAACTCTCACTTTAATGTGGACTCGCGAATTACTACAGACTTTGAGGTGACAGGAGGTTTACTTTGCTTTTTAGGACCATCCCAGTTTGGGTCAGTTGTCTGATAAGCTCCTTGAAAACCATATCTACTCCATCTTTGCCGTGGAAAAGCAGCAATACCAGTGGTATGAGGTAATGTGCCCTTACATGTGCACTTAGTAATATACTGAGAAAGCACACACTCAGCCACAGATTCTCAAGTTTTGACCTGTGAACATATCTTACACATTTCGGGAGCACATTTGAGAGAGGAGGATTTTGAAAGGGCATTTTTCTCTACTCTCATCTCCCTTTCCTTTTCCAGGAGCTGATGCATCTACTGCCTGGCTCCTACCTGGGAAAATTAGGCCTCTTCCAGGCTCCTAATCTCATAGATCTGGTGGTTGACGCATACAAGGTACAAAGCACTCAGCTACACCTCCCCTCGTAGGTTCTTTGTCTTCTTTTTAGCGTCTCATTCATTCTTTGGACAAAGACGGGGACAAGTGAAAGGTGGGTGAGACGAAAAGAGCAGCGCTGCGAGAGCTGGAATCACAGCCCCACACATTCCTGGCTCAGAAATGTTGAGACAAAGTTTGCTGCCGGTCTGCTGAAGCAACACGAACTTGTGTTGTTCTCCTTGACTTGTTGAATCATGCGGACTGAGTAATAGCGCATTTCCTGTTTGAAAAGTGCGTCCTGTTTATGTGTACCCCAGAAATTGAAGTTTGAAAACGGGGAATGCAAGAAAAATCTTAAATGTGCTCAAACTTAAAGTTGGGGAAGATAGATGATGGGGAGTGACCTAAAGCCTGAAGAAAGAAAAACAACAACAAGAAACAACTTGGACGAGAATTTGAGGTTACGGAAGGTTAAGGTTTTGTATGTGTGTGTGTGTGGGTGAGTGAGACTCACCACGGGGTTAATTCAGTTGGCAGAGTATAATCTTGCCTCAGGCACAGCGCTCCATTGTTTGCTTCGAGAATCTGCCGAATCCACAGAATCGGGTGCGCAACCACGCATACGTGCAGAAACACACACGCATACACAAACAGAGCCGCCCGAACAGAAGCTGGCATTATAATGGCTATCAGATCCCCACAGTAACCATGTGTCCTAATCAGGGAGGAACACAAAGATGCTATTTTCGGCCCCACCTCCTTGTTCCCATAAATCCCCCTGTATTTCAGGAAGAAAGAGAGGGTGACAGTAAGGGCTTTTAGGCAACATGTGACAACTTTAATTAATGAGCCTCCCCCCTTCTGTCGTCATTGCTGTTCACTCACACAGATTACGTTCATTAAAATTTCAAGCTGTTCTTAGCATTCCCTTTTATCTTAACCTACATTGCTTTGTAGTCAGCACAGGAAGCTATAATACGTTTCTTTATATCAGGCTTTAAACGTAATGCTGCTTGTCTCTCTGTTTTCAATGTGCCCAGAGGTTGTTATCAGAGGTGGTGGTGTCCGTGTCGGTGGAGGACAAGGCGGTCAGCAGGTACTGGGTGTCTGTAACTCCTGTCTGCCCCAATGGATCCACTGCCGCAGAGCACAGTTGCACGGGGGTGCAGCCCGACCAGACGGTAAACACCCAGCAGCGTCAGAGCCACCAGAGATGTCACAAGGCATATATTAGTTGTATCAGATTACCCTGACATACACAAACGCCCTCGCACTGAGAGCTTTACGTGACAGAGAAGATTTGTTAAATAATCTGAGCTGAGCGGATTACACAGGCTGTATTTAAGAGGAAAACATTTCCATGTGATTTCGCGACCTTTTCTTTCAGAAATCCTTACCTCATCTAACATGAGAGCCTCGGTACAGACAAATAGGACATTTATATTTAGAATTAGGTCATTGGACTTGTACTGCTTGTACTGCTTGTACTGCTGCTTGTACCTGTTCTGTTATCCAGCAGAAAGAAACAAACCTTTACCAGTGTAGAGAGCACTCCTGTGAGACTTCTTTCATCAACTTTTGGGGTTCTAAACTTTTATTGAACCTCTCTATACTAAATCACTGCTCTACAGAGTTACTCCACTCTACAAAGACACATTTAGGCCTTTTAATCTGTGGGTGGATTAGAGACGAATTATGGAAACAATTACCAGAACGGAGATAAAAATCAATAGAAAGGCTCACTGTGAACTCAAAGCTTTGGCACGCACAACTTTCCACATCAGCCAACAGAATGATTGTGCAAAATCAGCCTTACTAAGAATCCATTTTTTGTATCCAACTGTTTAGCTGTGAGGGATTTCTGTAATCATGCAGCGAGAGTTGGTTTATTCACACCTTTTTGATTTACAGCTGCAGTTTGGTGCAGAAAAAGGATTTCTGTACAATCCGCATCACTGGAAGTGTAGAGGATGTTTGAGATAGACTCTCTGATGTAAATGTCTATGTCAAAACAAGGAAAATACTGAGGGCCAGAGTTTAGCATGTTAGCTAATGAGGATGGCATGAGATGTGGTCATTTAGTTGTGAACAAAAGGACAGAAGAAACTGGAATTTGTACCTGCTGTTGCTAGGGAAACAAGACACTCTATCACTAAATTGGTGAGATTCATAGCATAAAATATTACATCCCTCTATCCCTCTTTCAACATTCCCTGCTGCTCTTTATAAACATATTTTTTTTACGCAGGTCTACTTCAACATCACAATTGGCCTGCACTCCTGTCCTGATGATGGTAAAGATGAAGATGTGACAGTCGTGGTCCGTCCCGTGGGTTACAACGAATCCACTGTTGTGCGGATCCGCTCTAAATGTCAGTGCACATGTGGACCAGGACAATGCCGTGATGCCAACGCGTCACCATGCAAACTGACCCAAAATGGCAACAATCAGGAGCAGAGGCCAAACTACGGGATGATTAAGGACTCTGATCCAAACAAGAACTGCAAAGCAGATGGGTCTGATGTGGTCTGCAGTGGCCGAGGAGAGTGCGAATGTGGGAAGTGTGTTTGTGAGCAGAGCAGGCTCGGTGCAGTGTACGGGAAATACTGTGAATTAGACGACTTCTCCTGTCCTTACGAAGGAGGGCTGTTGTGTGGAAGTAAGCGAGGCACACTTCTGAAATTTAGTTCATGGCGAAACTGAAACTTTCAACATCACTAGTGCACGATTTCTCTTTGGTTATTTCTCTAATGCCTTTTCCTCTCATCTCACTCTTTTTTGTCTCTCAGGTCGGGGTACGTGTGTGCTAGGTGAATGTGCGTGTGAGGATGGATGGACAGGCGATAGCTGCGGCTGTCCCGTCTCCACAGCAACCTGCCAGTCATCAGATGGCTTGCTTTGCAGCGGGAGAGGGAAGTGTGTGTGTGGTAAGTGCGTGTGCGATGACCCCCAACATGCCGGAGACTTCTGCGAGCGTTGCCCTGCTTGCCAAAGCACCTGCCAATCATACTGGTAATTAACAACTTATATTTGGTACCACAAAGCATGATGGGAGCTCTGACAGATCAAGCTGTATGTTTGAAGTTGAAACTGTAATGATTTGTTTTTCTGTTTGCATTGCTTTGCCTCTTAGGACGTGTGTGGGCTGCCACCTTTCTCATGGTCTGACACAAAAAGAGGCGGGACAGTGCAACCACACCTGTGCACCACTGGTCAGCTACATGGATGATGTGTCAGGTAAAGCTGGTGTGATTCACTTCAGTTTTATTTATATAGCGCCAAATCACAACTGTTGCCTCAAAGTAAATAATAGAGACAAAACCCAATCATATGACCCCATATGAGCAAGCACTTGGTGACAGCAGGAAAGAAAAACTCCCCTTTAACAGGAAAAAACTTTCAGGTTTACATTTTTGTAGTTTCACTGCTCCTCCTCCGAAAGGAGTCACCTGGCGTGGTTCGGGCATCTAACAAGGATGCCTCCTGGGTGAGGTGTTCCGGGCATGTCCTGCCAGGAGGAGGCCCCAGGGCATACCCAGGACATGCTGGAGAGATTACATCTCTCGACTGGCCTGGGAACGCCTTGGACAAGCTAGAGGAGGTTGCTAGGGAAAGAGAGGTCTTGGCTTCTCTGCTTAGGCTGCTGCCCCTGTGATCCGGCCTGGGATAAAGTGGAAGAGGATGGATGGATAGTTTTTTGGACACTAAAAAAGTTTTTGTTTTCTTTAATTGGGGCTATGACAGATTTAGCTTTGGCTCAGCTTGAATTTGCTCTTGGGTTTGAAATATTTTACTTCATATTTACTATTTGACAAACAACCCTTAGAGCTGCTTGTATTCATCATTTTTTGGCAAGTTTGGCAATCTCTAAAAGCAACATTGACAAGTTACACGAAGTGCTGTTGCACATGTTGGCAGATCATCGCCTGCATTTTTCAGCCAAAGCCATTTGGTTATTTAGAAAAAGAGCGACAGATGGATTTCACTGAGAACTGAGCACACTGCATGCTAGCAACATGTCAATCACAAGGTAGCCACAAGCTAAATCATGTCCGGTTTTAACACCTATTTTACCTTAAATAATGAAATCACGGAAAATTAATGATATGAAAAATGAACCGTGTTTTATTAAGTGTGACTTAAAACTGTTGTCAGAGGCCATAAACTCACAAGGCAAGCATTTGCTGAAGTGGGAAGTTGAGTTTCCCATAGATAACTATGTATCCTGACCTCGTTTTGCAACCAGAGATGCCACCCCCTATTGGCCAATAGAAAGAGTGCAAGTTTAAGGTGCTTCTGCATCAGATTTTTTTTTCAGACACATCTTTTATATACAGATATAGCTGCATTTCTGACCACCTGATGAGTGTAAGCTCACCGTTCACTGTCCTTTTAGCTAATTTTTGGTCACAGTGCTCCAGACATTAACAGGACAGAAAATACACTAAAAAAATAGCACCAGAGGTGTGGACTCGAGTCAGACTCGAGTCATTAATTTTATGACTTCAGACTTGACTTGAAAAAATGTTCTAAGACTTGGACTTGACTTGGACTTTTACACCAATGACTTGGGACTTGAATTGGACTTGAACCGGTTTACTTGAAAAGACTTAATACCCAGTATGCCCGATTTTTTTTTCTTTTTTTTGTAAGGGTATAATTGGTCATGATCGACTCTGTGCTGGACAAATTACAGCCGATGAGGTCCAACTTTTGAGATAAAAAGTAACGCGATCTGTCAGGCCCACTAAAGTGTCAAACAGTTAGACACTAACTAGAATCAAGACCCCAGATTACTAATAGGATTTGTATAGTCATATTCTCATTGCACACAGGTCTTTAATTACTTATTTTGGATTTACTAAAATAAGGTTGCCTTCATGTCATACATTGTTATGCACTGAGCACTTCTTCTCCGGTCTCTTCTTTTCACTCCCCATGTGTTTATATACCGCTGCAGCAGCATTAAATTCATCAAATTTGTGTCTTCTCGCTCCCTTAGTCTGTGTTTTGTCTCCCTATGCTCTCTTTTTCTTTTTGCTTCTGTTTCTTCTCTCGTCTTTCCCCTCACACCCCCACCCATCGAGGCAGATGGCTGCACCCTCCCTATGCCTGGTTCTGCTGGAGGTTACTTCCTGTTAAAAGGGAGTTTTTCCTTCCTAGCACGAAGTGCTCGTTCACAGGCAGGTCGCTTGATTGCTGGGGTTTTCTGCAGAATACTGTAGGGTTCTGTGTAAAGCACCTTGAGGCAACTGTTGTTGTGTAATTTGGCACTACATAAACAAACCTGAATTTAATTTAATTGAAACAAAAGGAGCTATAAAACAGAGTAGCACTGTGGCAGCACTACTCCGATCAATTCTTTTGTTTAAACTAACCCTCGAGGATTTGTTCTGGATCTTGGATCTATCTCTGTTTCTCACTACTCCCTCTCTCTCTCTCTCTGACTGTATTTTTTCAGTTCAAGCAGGGGAGATGTGGATTCACTGCATGTACATCAGTAACGACAGCTGTCGCAACAGCTATCGGTTTCAGACCAGCTCCAAGTCTGGTCAGACTCAACTTCTTATTAGCACAAGACCAGGTATAAAGTCAAAACACACACACACACGCTTTCACTTGATGTCACATCCGTTGATACCACTGCTGCACTACTGCACCCTGGTGTATTTGAGTCAGCAAGCCTGCTGTCAGTGTTACAGCTGTAATTTAGATTTTCCCTCAGTTTCCATCTTACTTTCTTGACTTTTTTTTTCAATCATTCACACACGCACACGCACACATACACACACACAATTTCAAACGCCACTGCTCACATTTGCCCTCAGTTTCACACACACTTTATTATTGAGCATCTAAGTGTTACAGAACATCCCGCCACCCTTACACCCCACCCGTTTCCAATTTTTGGAACAGCACTGCTCATTGTGTGAGTGTGCATCTCCCCTCATCTCCCCCTATTCCCTCACACACACACACACACACTTACACACACCCAACGGGACACTCTCTTCCTGCTCACACCCACTCCTCCCGGGTGCAGCAGGAGCCAGGTCTCTATGGTAACTCTGTTACAAAATGTCAGAGCAATCTTTGGGCTCTTTGTGTCGAGCAATCAGCCCGTCATCCACACATGCTCCCCAGCAGATACATAGCCAGCTGACTGTTCGGTACGGCAATACTGGTACAGCTGTCACCGAAACTCTGTGTGTGTGTGTAAGTCTGTGTCATATGCCATTTAAAAGTTCTGCTTTGTACTGCCTGTTTGTCTCCCCTGTTCTTCATTGGGGAGTATCTTTGCTCTTTTAGTAACTTTTATCCAAATTCATTCATACAAGTGCATTGTTTACATCCAAAACATACCATACCCAGCCTACACCTGGGTTGAGGGCCACTAAAACATACCTGATCACCTCTGCACAGTTGCATATTGCTGAATCTGTACTTTTAGTTTTATTTAATCTGTACTTTCATGCTGCTCAAAGATTATTTTGATCAAAAACTTTTTTCCGCATCAGTGAACATTACAATGTTCTAGCTCTCCACAGTAAAACTGAGTGTGTTTATGTGTGTTTATATATGTTTTTGGGTGTGTGTTTACAGACTGTGTCAGCAGCAGCCTCCGGCTGGTGAGAACTTTCTTGAGCGTGTGCGCCCTGACGGTGTTGTGTGGGCTGGTGGTTGTGGCTGTGTCCCGGCTGTTGCTGCAGAAGAGGCAGTCGTCACCAGGGGGCACTGTTGAAGATGCAGGGTACCATTGCACTGGAAAGGTTAGCTCTCTGATATGCTTGAGGAATTTCTCAGTGGTGTCTGATTTTAAATGAGAGCCAAAGTGTCCCTGGAGACCTGAGCAGCAAAGGTTCATTAGGATATTTATGTGAAGCAGTATCGGCAGCTGAAACCAGCAGTGAGGAATGTGAGTGTGCTCTTAGAGGTACAGCTGTGTTTTACATTTCCTCCCAACTCCCAGCTCAGCATCTACAGTTTCCAGCTTTGTGACCTTATAATGACATACAGCACTTTGGAGAAGAGGAAGATAGGAATTTCTGAGCAGTGGTTACTCATTAGGGGCGGGGGGTTCCTGTTCATGGCACTGCTGCAGATCATCTTAATGATACTGACGATCATGACTTGTGTTTAAGAATCAGGAGCATCTGTCTGGTTAACATTTACAGTTCTTTGCTGGTGTTTTTTTATGACATTTTGCTCTCAAGGGGAAGTTTTGCTTTTGAGTAACAAAGAGTTACTCTCCACTTCTCAGTCAAGGGAAAGGCCACATAGACTTTTAGTTTACCTGCGTAACATCCACCGAGGGTTAAGTTTAGCATGTTTAGCCCCACGCTAAACTTTCAGTAAATAGGAGACGCGTTTAGATTCCAAATAAAGCCACACAGTTTCTGTTAAAAGCTTTCCCACGTGGGTTTTTGAAGCAGGTGAAAATGCTATAAAAAGGGGAGGGCATTAACCAAACCCAGTGACCTGGTGGCTGTTAAGAGGTTAAGATCCTCTTTCCATCTGAGAAAGCTTCACAAGGACTGTGAAAATGACCCCTTAACTCATAATCTTGGCTTTACCAACAAATCTTTACCAGAAATAAATCACAATTAATCAGACTAAAACTTTGAGTTCTCCATTAATCTGAACACTCATAAGCTGTAACCACAGAAACATCCATCACACATGACATGTATGTGGTCTTTTGGACTAAGAGTGAAGAAATCTTGTAAACAGAGCATCTGTTTTCATGTCAGACTCCAATATTACTCACTGCATATTTCCCCCACCAGGATCTATCATACATTCCTACGACCAATGAGAAGACGGTCACCTACAGGAGGGACCATCCACCTGATCGCCCTGTGGAAATGCACATTCAGGTTCCTAAGATGCCCCTGGGTGACCCCTGGCAATAAAAGGTCATAACAAAGGCAGTAGAGACATATAGAAGCAAAACCGGACTCAAGGCTTCTTTTCTGCCTCGTAACCTTCAAAAAACGTCAACCAGCGGTACGTAGTACGTAGAGACTTGAGCGAAGTAAACTATGAAACCTCCACGGGATTTTATGTGTTGAATGAACTGACCAAACTTTTATTGACTGTGCGACTAACGTGGCCAGTATACTGGGAGTCCTGGAGGTGAAGACAAAGAGCACAAATTCCCCACCTCCTCTCCTTCTTCTTTTGTAGGAGCAGGGAGGCTACTTCCTTTATGGGGTGAAAGTTGATCACTTCTCACTTTTTAGCCATGCACTGCTCTAGCATGAATAAGTGTGTATGTGTGTGTGCATGTGTGAGTGTGTGTGGTGCAGGTGCACAATTGCTTCCTATTTATTTGATAGTGACAACACTACATATTAAAAAAAAAAATCATGTGACTGTGCCAGACTACAACAATCCGACAGTACTATCTCCCTGTCTTAGTTCGCCCCCATGTGGTCAGTGTAATGTACAACATTTCCTTTCAAATAACACACATTACTGACCTCAGCTGCATTGCCTTGCATACACCAAGTGACTAAGTAGCTTGCTTTTATTTTACGGTAATTACATTTTAGTCACGCATGGCAAATCTTGTCATTTAATGTTTAATTTCTGTTAACATCAACTGCATTGCAAATTAATGTTATTTCATGGCATTGTGTAATGACAAGCGGGAATAATTTCATTTGATTGTGTTTTGTTAATAATCTGGTTAGACTTGCACTAGAACAATTTACTACTGAAAGGTGTGGGACTCTTGGCATTAAAGGTACCTAAGTGCGTTTAAAGCTAATTCACTGGAGGAGTGGATTAGCTCCACTGGAACACTGGAATGACAATGGATATAGATTTATATTTTAAATACTGACATAATGGCAACTGTATCATCAAAAGCCTAAGAATGTGACCTCTGTATCAGAATAATGTCTGCATTTACCTGCTGTTTCACAAGTATAGACTAATACACAGATCTGCTCCAAATGTACTGAGATCACAGGTGGAACTTCACTCTTCAGCAAATTTAAAGGATTAAATCCTCTGAGACCAGAGTGCCAGTTTCGTGACTTTTTTGGGAGACTTTGCTTGCCCACTCCTGTTCCTCTTTTATTTTATTTTTTTTATTTAACATGTTTACAGCATTAGCTGCTCTGTTTTACTGTAACCTCAGAACACTAATGACTATTTATTATGATTCTATTATATTTTTCATTTTTATTTGATTTGTTATGCTATATTTGAGTAGTGGTATATAGGTAGTGAATACTGTGAGCTGAGTCTTTCCAAATATGAACTGAATCAGCAATAAGGTATTAATCATCTCATCTTGCCGGGCATTATGTTCGGGGTGACAACAGCACTTTCTTTGTAGTTTTCCTGTCGATTAATGTGACTGTTGTGTAGCATGACTGTTTTCATTCCAATAAAATGTGCAAGAGTTTTTAAACTGTTTCTTTATCTGTGCTTTATTTATTTATATTTATTCTATTTGATTTTATTTATTTAGGCCCAGTGGCCCAAAATTTCATTTACATTATTTTTGTAAGTTTTGCTTACTCTTTAAACTGAACACTAGGTGGCGATCTACACCTACACAACTCCAAGTCTAACGCTTTACAGCCTGGTATAGTATAGTAGCCTGGTAACATCTTTTTATCATTGAAACAATAAACGTAATCTAAGCAGATTACATTTTTCCATAAAGCAGCAGCTGACGTCACTAACTACTGAACTCTTTGTATCTAAAGGTGCCAAATGTGCATTTAGGCCTACTTTTTTTTTTATGAGGGGGGTGGACTGGGTGCAATTAGTACCAATTCTTAACAGTTATGGAGTTCTGTCTGGTTTAAAATATAATCACTGCAAACTATTCAAAACGTGAAAACTAAGACTTCGTTTCAGAGGCAAATTTTAATATACAAAAAAAAAAAAACTTAGATTACCGTATATGGGTAGTTTTTCTTAATTAAAAAAATATTAATCCCATTTCATTTGAGATTTACCAGCACCATTCAAATTATAGAAATGTAGTCACTTAAACTTTGTCATTTATTTATATTTTTTTTTCCCTATTTTATATATTAACAAAACAGAATAAATTAGGCAATAGAGAAATTCATCAAATAAAAAGTTTTATAACCTAAACGACAGATTAAAAGCTTTTTAACAGAAAGGTACAAATTACAGATGAGGTATAAGCAGAGTGATCCATAAAGTGCTGGTTCAGTTCTTAAGAGTCCACGGCACGCTGTAAAGGAAACAATCCACGTGTGGATTCATCGGGTTCAGCTCTGTGGATTATTGCAGCGCTCTCTGTCCCTCGGTGCTGTGCAGTCTCAGTCCAGGGCTCGGGCTGCCGCTATTGTCAGTGTCGCTGGTGCCCTTTATGAGCCCCGGTTCCCCGCCGTCCTCCGGGCTGTGGGTCCTCGCGTGCTTGCTGAGATGGTCAGAGCGCATGAATCGTTTGTGGCAGAGGGAACACTCGAATCGCTTCTCCCCGGTGTGTGTGCGCAGGTGCCGCTGGAGCTCGTCAGAGCGCGTGAAGCGTTTCCCGCAGAAAAGCCAGTTGCAGACAAACGGCCTCTCCCCGGTGTGCCAGCGCAGGTGGGCCTTCAGGTGAGAAGTTTTGCCGTAAACCTTACCACAACCTGGGATGTGGCAGCTGTGCAAGCCTCTACGCCGGGGGCTCGTGCGCCCTTGGCCGAGGCTCTCCGCCTCTTGGCAGTTTGGACAGTCACAAGTGGTTCTACCGGAATAGCGCCGTGAGGAGGAGCGGGAGGATGGGGGCAAAGAAACGACCGGGGATCCTGTGAGTGGAGGTGCCGCCGTGACCGGAGGCTCTGTGTAGGTTGCTGGAACAGGTGGCCTGAAGCCGTCGAAGAGGTGTTGTGGCGCGGGGAGCAGGTGCTGAGAGGCACCGGGACTGAAGTTAGAGCTGTAGTCACTGGTGTAGCTGCTCAAATGAGAGGGTAACCCGACTGTGTTCTGTGCGTCCACCCAGCTGCTGCCCATATCCCACCAAGCAGGAGGCCCGTTACCAGTTTCCCCCACGGGCTTGAACCATGGATCATAGGGATGTGCATGCATCCTTGGATAAATCCCGGCTATGCTTTCCACCGAGGAGGGAAATTTGGTCAGAAGCACCGGTCGCTGTGAGTGTACGGAATTGGGAACGCAGTTGTCCGGTGGCACAGCGGTCTGGTACATCGAAAATTCATTTCCCAAAGAAGAATTAGCAGCTGTCACAGTAAAAGCGCTCGAGGCGTCAGTCAGTCCGCCTCCGCTACTCCTGGAAGTCCCAGAAGAAACCCCTAACGAGGTGAGACAGGTACCCAAGCTGCTGGTGACTTGCGAGTTCCTTCTCCACGGGTGGAACCCTTTGATGAGTCCGGCAGCTCCATCGGAAAGAGCAGGGGAGCACGAGGGACTGGGTTCACCAATCCTGCTGCAGGTTGCGGCCAGCATGGCCAGCGGGGTGCTGCCCAACCGTGGCTCCTCCTGCGGGAACACAAAGCACACATTTAGGAACACAAAGCACACATTTAGGGACAGCATGTGCGCAAAACACGCGTAAAATGAAGCTTGTAAATCAAATGAGCTCGACACTGTCTGCAAAACACGGGGCCTGAGAAATCAAGCTTACATTGTTGTTGTTGTTTTTTCACTATACCACAGCAGGTGGGGTAACATAGGAACTTATACAATCTTTAATATAGAGAGCAACTAAACGAACGGGCCAAACGCTTTTAAAAATCGCTAAACTTTTCCATTAGGCGTAGCAACTCGCCTTCCATAGCTCAAGTTGTGATAGCTTAAAAAAACGATACTTTCATATAGGCTAAGATATGATAAAAATACAAATGCATCTTATCAGTTTAAGAATATCTAAATAGCGACACGGAAACGAGATACAGTAGATAAAATAAATATTCACTGAATAAAAAAAATTGTTTCCCTTTTCAGGAAAAAAAAAGTGGCTAAGTTAGAAATACAAACTTACCCCAAGCAGCGTGGCAGCCATGGACTCCGCACAGTGATATCCTCTGCTGTCAGTGTGTGTGTTCTCGGTATCTTGCGTGATCGCTGTTTTCCTCTCTTGACTGCTTTGGTAGTAGTTGTACCTTCCCTGTGGCTTTGAAGTGGCGCTGAGCATCCGCTGGCCAATCACAGATCAGCTGTCATCGTCTCTAAACGTTTGCGCTTCGGGTCTTCATAAATTTCAAACGTCCCGCATTGTAAACGAGTATAGTTTCAAAGCAAGAGTGAGCGAATACTTTAAAGTTTAACGCGTGAGATTCTAAATGAAGCACTGAAGCAACAGATGAGTGCGCAGAAACATTCTTCCTTCCACCAGTTGGTCAAAATACACGTCATATCGCAACAAAAGTGGCAGTGAATAGTTCCGTGACTGATTTCAGTTATTTCCTTATAGGTTAATAAAAATAGCAGCAGTAGATGCCGTTATCAGTTCCACGTGTATTTATATTTAATGCTTCATTTATTTCGTTACTGGACTTCAAACAGCGCAAGGCCCAATGATAAGTCAAAGTATCCCCCCAAAACCGCTGCCAGTTGAAATTAAAGCTTTGTTAGCGTGAACCTACCCTTATTTAGCAATAAAAATGCAACATTTAATAACCTAAAAAGCAACGCTGGCATTTGAGAATTTTATGCCATCGGCCTGTCAAGATAATGTTTGCTAGTGAACACAATACAATACACAAGGGACACTTTCTGTGCATGTAACACAGCAAAGCGCAGTTTTGTTTTACTTATATTATGAGTTCACTCAGAAAGAGAGGCTGATGAATGGGAGGCTGGTCAGGTCCGTCCCATCCTGTCCCTGGGGCGTATCCAGTCAGCCCTGGGGGAGGGAAGGGAGGACACCATTACTGCCTCTACAATTTCATCTTATTCAACACAAAACAAACGATGTTTTTTTTTTTAAATTAAAGCACCTCTTTATGTTCTTTTCCCTAATTTTATAACTCATTTAGACACTTGACTAAGCTCAGACTTACAGTGGGAGGAAATAACTTTTATTATTTGGGTACATAGATACTACACTTAAATCAGGCATGTGTAACCTTTGTGATGACACACGCACCCTAAATAACCTAATGTAAGAGCAAAGGCACTTTTTTCATTTGAATTTTAAATGTAATGAAACAGCAGGATTCATTTGTTATATATACTGCTTTCTGCCCTTTCCCCATCTCTTTAACTATCTAAATGAAGTCAGCTGCACACTCACAGAAAAGTTAATCTCTCAGTTTATATCAAGTGGCTGCTGGTATGCATAATAATTTTGGGCGTTGCAATGCAAAATCCGATATTTAAACAACAAATATTTGCCTTAACATTTTGAAGTGTACATGAAATCTAAGCTAAAGTTGTCTCTTGAAGGAAATTATTCAGCATATATTTGATGGTTTAAACACACTAAGATACAAATATGTTGAATATATGAGGTACAATGCATTGAAATTTTGACCTATGGCTAGATTAGTAGTTTACAGGCCCAACAACACTGCACGTGATTCAGGATTCAGTTATTCTCCAAGAAAATAAGAACTACATTATTGGTCTGTTGTACGGAGCCCCTCTGATGACATGGTCCAAAAAAGAAGTTGCGCCTTTTTGTAAAACGTAAAGAAGCTAGACAAGCAGCTGCAAAGCCTTTTTAATTTTAAGCAAGCAAGAATGACATGGTGTATCAGCTTAGATTAGAGGGGTACTTTACCCAAAACCAAATTAAAATTTAATGTAATTTAACGACACAGCCAATTTTATCTTAAATTAAATTTACTGTAGGAAGTTCTTCTGTAAATGGAACCAGGTGATTTTG
>VUQR01024971.1:0-27522 GCA_015108515.1 Hemichromis elongatus | reverse complement strand
TCAGAGACAAGTGTGCGCTTAGGCTGGCCGCCATCAGGTGGGCACACCGGCCTCAGGACAACCAACCGAGTCTCCCCTGCTTAAAGTGTGTGTGTATGTGTGTGTGTGTGTGTGTGAGAGAGAGAGAGAGAGAGAGAGAGAGAGTACAGATCCCCACTTCTCAATTAAACCTTCGGGTCCACATATCAGACATATGTCATAATATACACATTTCAACATTTTTCATGGTTTAAATGAAGGATTTCGAATTTATAGAACACAAACCAGGAGTCCTAGGCTACACAGGAGTCCTATAAGCCATTTGAATCTCATATCAGGCCTAAATGTGCACATGGTTTTGGTCTGGTGGGCAAAGAGTGACCCCTTGGAGAAGATACAGAGAGGGGTTGGGGTGGGAGTAGAGGGGCTTTATCTCAGGAGCCGCAGTCTGAGCAACTCAACTGATGTCGGGATAAAGCTATTCGTTTTGAGCTTCTGTGGCCAGAGGGCAGGATTTTTAGGTAGTGCTGCAGGTTGTGGGAGAGGTGAAGGACTCGAGCCTCCCTCCTTTCTCTACTGCTGACAAGTTTCCTGAGACGCGCGAGTCAAAGGAACTGCATAGTCGACAGTTGCATTTGCTCGTGTACCCTTTCTTTTAATGGCAGGACTGAGGAGATTAGGTTTGACGGTGTTGCAGGTCATGGCTGCAGTTCCTCGTGAGGCAGGAGGAAGAAACTGCAAGTGCACCTGTAACAGGCTGCTTAATTTTTGCTTCACTTCTCCAAGTTTAATATGAGGATGAAGCATATTTTATAGAGCGCCTGACCAGCAGGGCTTATGTGTCAAATCTCGAATAAGGTGTCAGATGCTTCGGGGTATCCAGAGTGAAAAGTGTGTTTGTGGTTAGAGCCCATTACGAGCTCTAATCCTGCACTTTGGAGTAAATTAAATACATATTTTCTTAAGCACGTCAGTCAGAATATTTTCTTTTTCCGTCTCCTGTTTGACTCACATGAGAAAACAATTACAAAAAGCATAGGGCCAAGAGAGTTTCCAAGACAGGTTTCCAGGGTTAGCAGTGGGGCCAAGTTTAGCTGGACAGTGTTAGTCTTTTTATTTCTGGTGATAAAAAAACAACAAATTATAGCTTAGAAAAAGTGGAATATCTTAAAAGCAGTTCTGTTAGGATACACAAATAAATTTGCAATAAAATGTTGATATTGGCCTGGTAAAACATTTAGAGATAGTGGTATTAACACCTGAAAGTTTACATATATTTTTATAATTATTATGAACATGTCTTTGTTTTCTTTAACTGTAACAACAATCTAAAGTGAAATCAGTTACCACAACCAGAGAGAAACCTCCTCTAAAGATTATTGATCAAAATGATTTCAGACATTGATGTCAGGTCAGAATTTTGCAACTGCAACCACAACATTTTTAGTTGTTTTCTTAATTATTCACGATGATGCATTATAATGTCTCTTGATTCTAAAATATTATTTTTCACAGTAATGTGATGGAAACAAAAACACTCACATAGTTATTGGATTTTTGATGTTTTTCTGAATATTGACGAAAGAAATAAAAAAAAAAGGTTATTATTTTTTATGACATCCTAATGGAAAAATTGGCTTATGATTTCAGCGCTGCTTTTGGTTTTGAAACTTTGGTAAGAGACACACTCTGGCTTTTCTTTAGTTGTGTCACCAGGATGAAGAGCGTGTCTTAATTGTGCGGGTGTTTCCACATCATTGCCATTGTCCAGGTGATGACGATGTCAAATGTGTCCTTTGACTCGGTTCAGCTCTTAGAGCAGGTCCACAGCTTTCGCACACGTGGAAATGTAAGCCATTCACTTAAATGAATGAATGTAAATGGACTGGAGTTAGTGTTAGGGTCCAGCTGACGATGCTGGGCCCTAACACTCTGAGCCTCTGGAGTATTAATGTGAATGTGGTGTGAGTCTACTTGGACATTAGCTGGCAGTGTCGCTGGATGTGTCATTCCTTGCCGTGTCGTCCACATTTTATCGGAAGCTGGCTTTTATGCAGCGCTTTTGCTCCGTCTGTTGAGACAACAAGCAGCAGGTGTAGGAGGAGGAAAAGAGCTCAACATTTTGTCTTGGCTTGAATCTACGCATGAATCAAAACCCATACAAAGCATGCTTTATCTAAGCCTAAATGCTTTTTTGATTATTGCTTGAAACTTTAATTAACATTAAGAGATGTGAAGAGAGGCTTTGGGAATCTTAATGAAAAAAATCACTAGAGCACAGTTCAAATATATTCATCTGCTGTGAGCACTGATATCTTGACAAGGCTGCTTGTTCTTCTTCAGAGTCAAAACATAATTAGCCTCGACTGGAAGGCAATAAAACACAGAAAGTCTTTCCCCCCGTCTCAATTCCAAATGTCCAAGTCCCGACTGCTCCACACTGCACAGCTCAGCGTTACACCCACACCACTTAGGCCTGTCTGTAACCAAACCAATTACAGTCAAACACGTATCACCAGCTCCCATGGCCTGCACTTTGCTTTGGACTGAAATCCCATCCTGTGCCTCGGGTGTTTCTGTGGGCTTGACAAACTAGTGTAGCTCATGACATAAAATGACCGTACAGTGGAGACGAGGGAGGAAGAAAATCTTGAGAATGTCAGAAACGGTTTGGATTTTTTTTCCTCCTATTTTTCATTTCTGCTTCTCTGCTTCCACCAACTTGTGTTCACCCTCAAAAACCAAACAGTCATTGCTATTTAGAAGCCCCGTTTGGTTTTGTGATGTGAACAGACTTGTGTGACTGTGAAACAATTTGCCCCTATTCTTTCAGCCGATGCAGGCGACTAACTCGAGGAGCGCGCGATAGAACATCCTGCATTAAAGATGTCGAGTTGTTGCTATGAGCAGGAACAGACGCGTTTTTACAATCAGAGGCACTTTATAAATAAACAGATGAGTCAACGCCATGCCACGGAGCCAAAGTGAAAGGGATACAGATACGTGCGCTGATGCTCTTAATATTTAACCTTTAAGGCATTTTGCTCATCCCTCAGATGCCTGCAAGCTTGTATGTCAGCCTGGATTGGAGGATGTAATTATGACTCACGAGACGTCGGCCACAGGAGTCACGTTACCCTCAGACAACAAATAAAGAAAAACACGCTCGCAGTGAATAAAAATACACCCGGCATCAAAATACAAATAATAAAAAGGCAGCCTGGGCAGGTTTATTCTATGTTACGCCCATGACTTTTACCATAATTTACTCTTATGTCTAAATGAATGTCCAGCGTAATTAAAAATCCACAACTCAAGTTTTTTGTTTTTTTTTTTGTTTAAATTTAACCTCTAAAACTTCTCCCTCTCCCGGAGAATGGCCTCGGTGTTTATCAAGAGCACGATTTGTCATTCTGTTGGATATTTCTTTTTTTGTGCTTGTCAATCCTTTTCCTTTGTGTCTGTCTCTTTTACTTTCTTGCGCTCTCCAGAAAGACATTTGACAGCACAGAGAGCTGCTGTGAACTTGCTGCGTTGAGCTGTGTAGGTGGACAGCGCTGCGCTATAGCAATGGCGTGGCAAGATCTAAAGACTGTGTCACTGAGAATCCGTCAATACTCATATCTGTCATTCACGAGTGGTGCTCTCAAACAGGTGAAGGAGGCCGAAAAGTCTCTGAATTACAAATTGTTCTCATTCATTTCCAGTAAAACATAAAAAATTGTAACTGCCATACAAAGTTGATTCAGCATTAAATTTGAGCTCAGGACAGGACAAACTTTTTTTTCTATTTCAACACAACAAATTTGGCTGTCGGATTAGCTTTAAGTTTGGATAATGATCGACAGCAAAGATGAACGAATCCTTTCGAGAGCTTTAATTTTGGGTCCAGAAATAATGGTCTAATAAGGGATTCATCCTTCGATGGTGTGCAGCATCGTAACCAAAAACCCTTCTGAAACAGTACGCCTATGTTGTAACCTGTAACTACATGTCACCATCGGTTATAAATGCAGACACGTGTAGGCTACATCATAGGCTTTGAATGTAGTGTGGTCAGAAGTACTTGCACAGTGAAAAAGGTTGAACGTTGGGTCTTGTAACAGCGCTACCACCAAAGAAACCTTCCAAAAAAAATCCCTAATATGTCCGAAATGTCAGATCACCATCTTGCAGTCTGACGGCTGCTATGATCTATGTCTCCTAACCGACCAATAAGAATGCAGGATCAAATTAAAGTAAAGTAGAGTAAGTAAAAAATAAACCTAAAACAAACATCTGGAATAGACTAAGTTTAAATATGCAGAACAAAGTATCTGTGATTCCAGGACTGAAGAAAATCTAGTTTTGTAACTCCAAACATTTCACACACTGTGACCTGAACTCCTATAATCTGGGCTAAAATCAAGTCTTTTCTTTATAACACGCTCGTTTCATTTCAACTTGATTACATTTTGACTCTTCATTGTCTTGCGGTCGGCTACAGGATTGATTTTTAATGTTGTAGTGTTTGCTTTTAGTTCACTAAACGGATTAGTGAAGACTTGCGTCTCGAGCTTTGATGTACTCTCTTCCTCTTGGGAACCCTGAGTAGATGCATTTGGTTGTTTTAAGGTCTACGTAGAGCTCGGAGTGGGTTGAGCCAAAACTTTTGAACAGTTTATCCCTCCCCATGTCATATTACAGGCTTGGCGTATTGTGTACTTAAAATGCATTTTGTGTGCCTTTTCAGTTTTATTTATTTATTTATGGTGTTGAATGTGTAAAGGTTATTTTTGTGGTTATTAAGGTTAAGGTTACAGGTTTAGTAGCTTATTTATAGCATACAATGATTAAAAACAAAAAACACAATAAATCAGTAATAGTGTAGTGATACCAGCCGTTCAGTCTACAGTTGCTAACATAATTTTGCTCTTTTTGGAGCGCCTGCACAGACACCATGCTAATGCTAAGCTAGCCACACAGCATGCTAGTGCTAAGCTAGCCAAGAACCTCAAATAAAAGCCGAGTGAACGCTGACCTGAGCCCAGCAGCCAGACCTGGAACTTTAACAGGTAACAAACTGATGAGCAGTCAGGCTGCAGCCTCTGTTTCTACATGTTCATGTTTCCACAGCAGAATTACCGAGCACATTGCTTTAAAGTCTCTTTGCGCTGGTTTTCAGCAGCTTTGTGATCTACTAAGAGAAAGATCATATGTGTGTTCTTATTAGGATAGAGATTTGTGTTGGTGTGTGGAGTCGTAGCCTGTAGGTTTATAGTGTAAAATGGTAATTATGAGACAAATGTGTGTCAGGTCATTTTACAGTGTAACATTAAAGTAATGTATTGAGTAGTGTAATGAATTACTTTCTCCTTTTTGTAATTAAGTCATGCGCTGCGTTACGTTTTAGAAGGAGCGTTCTGTGTAATATGTGAAATCATTCGTTTTTTGAGTAACAACACCAACATTGATTACAACAAAGTGGGTCAATACCTCCAACATGTAGACACACATCTAACCACACAGCATAAAATTAATCTACATTAATGTAATGTCTTTGATAGGATGCTTAAAGATGGTAAAACGGCCTGTATTTGTATAGCGCTTTACTCAGGACCCCAAAGCGCTTTACACTACATTCAGTCATCCACACATTCACACACTGGTGATGGCAAGCTACATTGTAGCCACAGCTGCCCTGGGTGCACTGACAGAGGCGAGGCTGCCGGACACTGGGGGGCACCACCGGGCCCTCTGACCACCACCAGTAAGCAACGGGTGAAGTGTCTTGCCCAAGGACACAACGACCAACCGGCTCGAACCGGCAACCTTCCGGTTACAAGACGAACTGCCAACTCTTTGAGCCACGATCGCCCGTATGGTAGTGATTCTAAAAGGGGAGCCAGTGAGAATCAATAAGGAATCAACCGATAAGTGATATTGATTATGAAACTGGAATCGCTGCATTCTCATCAGTTTCCATCCCTCGTTGTGTACTTTTGTAGCCCCGCACCACTTCCAGATTTAAACCCAGCGTTAAAAAGAATTATTTAGGAGGGGTCTTTAAAATAAAGGCTCATTTGAGGTACCGTAAAGGCCAATGTAATGGTTAAGTACTACAGTGTTTCCACATCACTGTTAGAACTGCCAACTGTTTCCAACTGACATCTACAAGTAATACAGAGAGAGGCAGATCTAACTGATCAAATACTGACGTGTTCTTGGTACTGGCAGGAGCAGCATTGAAATTCTATAAAAAAAGGTTACAGGTAAAGAGCAGAGTCACTTTGGGACTGGTGGCATATTGCTCAGATGGATGTAAGACATGCACCGCCACAGCATTATTTACATTATGAAATGTCAGGCATTAAGTACCTTGGTCTGTCACTCAGAGGGAGTCGGGCTGACATATTGCCTGTCAGTCTCAGACGTTTGCTTTTGAGCTTCCAGAGACATAGGACAAGCCCTGTGGGAACGTACCTAATAAATGCAAACAGAAGCAGGTAAATTATGAAATGAAGCCCGTAGAGACGACGCAGTGTGCTTTTTTTTTTCTTCTCTGATACAAACAGAAAGTAACGCATCATAAGATTTTGTCACCAATTAATGAGGAGTCGATCACGTGACCCTTTTTGAAGAGTCGTGAGAAACTCGCTCACATATGCTGTCTCAGCTGACAGTCTCACACCATCTCCAGAGGTGATGAGAGAATCTATTTGTGCATGCGTTCCCATAGCCATAGCAACACCCAGTTTACCGCAGACCACAGATCTGTTTTACCAAAGTCGCGTCTCTGCCGGTTCTATCAACACCACCGAAGCCTTTGCGATTTGCTCATTTTCAGACATTTGAGGATTGTCGACACCATGTGGAGTTGTAAGATGAGCCATGGATCGAAAACATTCACAACCTCCTCATCAGATATGCCAAATTAAAAGGAACTATGAAGAAGGCAAAACTGGTTTGGTTAGAGCGCAATGCAGCTCATCTGTTTTTTACTATTCTGTTTGGTTGGCTTGCAATATATTTAGTTCTGAGTATAAAAGCCTGTTCTTCAAAGTGCACTAAAGGTTTTAAAATTAAATGATTTATCAGTCATAAAAGTTTGGAATGCATTTGCTCGCAGTGCAGCCTCAGGGACACTAATGGCTGTCTTTTTAATTGGTCCCCAACCTTGATCCTGAGTGAAATATAACAGCTTGTATGACATGAACTTTTAAACCCAAATTCATGGTCATTGAGATAATGACTCTCAATGACTTTGGTGATCTAATAGCTGTAATCTAACGCCACTGTTGAAAGTTTTAGCTTTTAGCAGGATAGCTTAAAGTATTGGACAAACTGCCATAATATTTGGTAACCAGAGAATAATACCGATTGACTTTCTTTTTCTCTAATTGTACCAGTTGGAAAGGTCTTAATATCAAATCAAATTCAAAGAAAATCTGCTTTCATAAGAAAAAAATAGCACAAAATAAACTATCAGGTTAGTCATTATAGATGCTCGAAACGACACAAAGTGACCCATTTTGGAGTAAAATTTGGTAACCTGTTAAGACGTGTAATATTCCTCAATCACAAAGGTGAAGAGTTTGGTCGAGATTGCAATTTAGCCACACAAGCATACGTTCAGAAACTAGAAGGCGTTGTCTTTCAAAATAAAGCTCTTAAAGAATTAAAGCCAACTGAGTGCAACCGAACTGATTAGAAAGGAAACATCTAGTTCCTGAAACTATTCTTGTTCAACAACTGCAAGTGTTTGCAGAACATAACATCAGTGTTGTAGTCTTCAGGCCTACAGCATTAGGATGGATGGTGAAATGCTAAGTGAGCAGCACTGATACCACACACATACAGAAATCATAGTAGCAATTACCTGCTAATTACACATACCTGCTAACTGTGCAGTAGCAGAACTAAACAATGCAAATATGGTACAGCGGTCCAGTTCAGTGACTTGAATTAGTGGATGTGAGCCGTATCAGACAGCTGCCAGCAACATCATGTTAAGCCTTTGAATTTAAGCCTTGTTAAATTAAAAAAAAGATCACAACTGGAGTGGTGGATGGAGAAGACTTCAGTGGACGTGTGGGTGGGGGGAATAGAGGCAATGAGGGGCTGTTGGTTAGGTATGGCGTCGTGCAGGGGTGGGCAACTCCAGGCCTTGAGGGCCGGTGTCCTGCAGGTTTTAGATGTGTCCTTGATCAAACACACCTGATTTAAATGGCTAAATTTCCTCCTCAACATGTGTTGAAGTTCTCCAGAAGCCTGGTAATGAACTAATCATTTCATTGAGGTGTGTTGAACCAGGGTGAGATCTAAAACCTGCAGGACACCAGCCCTCGGGCCCTGGAGTTGGAAACCCCTGGCGTAGAGAGTGCAAAAATGAAGAATGGAGGATGGTAGCATCCAATGCTAGGCAGCATTGGATGGTAATCTGCAGAATGATTTTTGAAACCAAGAAGAGGAAGCAAGGGAAGGCAGAGACAGGAATAGGTGGGAGCTGAAGAAGGCTCTGGGTGGAGAGAGAGATACCGGATAGCTATGACAGTACAGCTAGAGTAGTGAAGAAGGTGTTTTGTGTATCGTCTGGATATAGGAGGGGTGAAATGAGGAAGTACAGAAAAGCATTCAAGGGAAGAGATTAGCAAAGAAGAAGCAGTACAATCAGGTAGGAAAGTGGACCTGGGTCAAAGTATGCTATGGGCAGGGTCAGATGAAGGCAGATGATCTGCTGTAATGACCCCCAAAGGGTTGAAGAAGAAGGACATAAATACCATTCTTATAACAACAGCTAAATGCACACTGATGTTTCTGAACCACCTGGAAAAATTCATTCATGCAAAAGAAATAAAGTACAATGCTAAAGTCATTTTAGCCATATTACTCAATGAGGCTGACTTATTGTCACATTTCTTTCAAGCTAGTTGTTTGTTTTTAAATGTGACTGAGTACATGTCACCAGATTCCCCCTTTTTTACAAGTATCAGTCCTAAAACATAACCCCAGTGTGTTGATAACAGCTACAACTGAACAAACGTTGCTTAAAAGAGTAAATAAGTAACCTTTAAATTTGTGGTTTTGCTAATTAAACTGAATGTTTTTAAAGTTTATTTCCACCATTTTTCAATGTCTAGTTCCCATTCGTTAGTTAACCCTTACTAAGATGTTTTCAGGTATAGACTATGTATCTTCAGATGCCTTAAAAAAACTTCAATCAATTTCTTATGTAACAGTGTTAAAAATGCAATTTTTATAGATGTTTTCTTGGCATCTTCCTGACAGTGAAGTCAAGGCAGCAGTTATAAGAGCGCTCTTCCAAACAGTCGAAGTTTAAGGTTCACTAAGTAATTAACCTACAAAGCCTTTATTTCTGTTTTTTCACAAAAGAATTAAATAAAACTTGTTGAAATAGATTTTTTTTTACCAAAAAATATAAAAGTACAAATGAGCTGTTTTTTGAGAACTTGTATTCTGTACAAAAAAATGTGTTTTTGGAGCAAATAAAGCAAGTCACAGATGCTTTAACAAAATCTAGATGATTATTAGTAGAACCTGATGCGGGATTTTAAAACCTTGATCTTTGGTGATTTAAAAATCAGATACTCCAATATATCGGCTGATATTTGTTTTTGTTCAAACACTAAATATAAACAGATTTTCCGAAAATTTTCTTATGCATATTTATTTATTTACTCATTTAGCCTTTACCTGGGTCTGCTCAGTCAGCTAGTTGTGGTTGCCAACAGGGAGTTAGAGAGTGCCCTCTGGTGGTAAACTATGTAACAGCAGCACTCATAGTAGAATTGAATGGTGTTTCTTATTTGATTTACTAGTTGTTGTAAATACTGATACCCACAAATCAGAAATTAACTAATATTGATAGCATCGCTGTTATGTATAAGTCCAGAACCACTGTGCCACCTCGGCTATTTATACATTTACAACTATAAGTAAAATAAAATTGTACTATTTGTGTGTTAGCAAAGGTAGCCAGTGTACAGGTTAGCATTATAAACAACTGCTTCTTTTAATGTGCATGTTAGTTTATACCTCTGTTTTGTGTACATGGTATTGTGACAGTGTACATAAGGGATACATGTTATTATTATTAGTAGTAGTAGTACTATACTTTTAAATGAAATATCAAGGGCTGTATCCCAATCAGTCACGACTGTGCAGCACAGCTCGAACCACATCATCATGTTCGCCGATGACATGACTGTGGTGGGTCTCATCACCAAGAATGACGAGTCCTCATACAGAGAGGAGGTGTGTGTGTGTGTGTGTGTGCAGCTAATGGACCAGTGTATGGTCTACAACCTGTCTCTGAATGTGGGCGAAACAAAACAGATGATTGTTGACCAAATTCCTTGGTGTCCACATGGCGGAGAACCTCTCTTTGTCCCTCAACACCAGCTCCATAACTAAGAAGGCCCAGCAGCGTCTCTACTTTCTGCAGAAGCTGTGAAAAGCCCATCTCCCTCCATCCATTCTCACCATGTTCTACAGATGGACTATCGAGAGCATCCTGAGCAGCAGCTGCATCACTGTCTGGTATGGGAACTGCACCGTATCGGATCACAGTACCTGATAACGGATAGTGAGAGCAGCTAAGAAAAAAATATTGGAGCCTCTCTTGCCTCCATCATGGACACTTTTAGCACCCGCTCCATCCACAAAGCCACCAGCATTGTGGAGGACCCCACACACCCCTCACACACACACTTCATCCTGCTGCCTTCTGGCAAGAGGTACCGGATCAGTCGGCCCCTCGCTGCCAGACTGAGGAACAGTTTCTTCCCCCAAAGCCGTCAGACACACAGTGACTGGACTGACACACACACAGCTTCATACATGTCACTACTATGCACTTATCTGCAGTAGCTCTCTCTCTCTCTCTCTCTCTCTTTCTCACACACACACACACACACACACACACACACACACACCCCGTCAGACAATAAGTAACTTTTTGCACAACACTCAGTGTTTTGCACATTTCCATTGTCTGTCTTGTTTTTTTGTTGAGACCAAATCGGTCAAGCTTTAATTATTAGATTTAGCTCATCTCCTCATTATATAAATATATAAAAAGTCCAATAAATATATCCCTTAAATTACTAGTTAAACATTATAAATGGTAGGTTTACATCATCCTACACACTTGAGTCATGAGTGTTTCAATTGAGTGACTTAGCCTTTAATATGACATCTTTTAAGTTGATTCGGTCACATTTGATATTCGTACACAGCCAGTTCTCTGTTTCATGTGCTTTTATTTTCCCTAATCTGTATCCATGTCTGTTTCTTTCTGTTTATTTTACTCACATGCACCCGGTGTCTTGGCCAGACTCTTTCTGTGTAATGCTGCAATTACAGTGTGAGCTTCCAAATCAGGTTGTGAACATCCAAATTTAATGCGAGTGGAGTCTAATCTGTGTGCTTTCAGACCTGTTACTTAGCACATCCTGCTGAGAGGACAGGAAAGAAAGCATGAAAGACACATCGAAACAACAAACATAACCGAAGCTGCTGTGTGGGCTAAGCGATCCTTCGGGTACGTGCCTGGGAGTCATCAGGAAGGGGGGACGTTGTCACGCTCCGCTGAACAGCGTTTACTTGCCATCAAGCTGCACATGCTCATAAACAAACTAGGTTCCTCTGTCTTTCTACAAGCAAAATCCCAAGTGAGCCCCGCACAAATGAGTCCTTATTTCTTTCAGTGTGAAGTTATATGGTGTAAACTCAGTCTCTTGAGTGCTCTCTCTTCCTGCAGGCGAGCTCCCTCTTCACAAAATATATACATTTTGCAGATAATGCAGGATATTGGGACACTGTCAGCCGAGCTTGCGAGGCCCTTAAGAACAGACACTTTATTTAATAAGTACTCTCAGGAGATCCTCAGAGTGTTGCTCCTACAATCCTTTAGTTTTGAATCGTGCACTGTTCCCACTCAATTTGTGACCCCCTGACTTTGCAGAAAGTGGGTAAATTTATACACAGCACGGAGTACTGAGAATCTCAGACAGGTAGCTGATTGTTTATGGTTTTTTGCTTTTATATTGACTCTGAAATTATCAGCTGATGCATGCGTTAAAATGCTAAGGGTTTCTTTTTAATTGACCAAGTGTTGAAATTGTCTTTAACAGCACGCAAGGAAACAATAGAAAAAATGATCAATTTAAGCTACAGTATCAAATTAATATGAACGTTAAAGTCTTAAAAGACTAAAATTCCAAAGTGATCTGTTTTCTAGAAGCAGGTTACCTTTGAAATGTGTTTCTTTTTATCCTGAGCTACTTTCTACAAACAACAAAATATTAAGCTGAAAAAACTAAGAGCATTAAAAGGATGTGTATACATAATGTGACATCACCTCACAGTCACAGTTCCCAGAACTGTAGCACGTTTTGCTAACGTCATGCCACACCCATTTATTCATTTATTTTCGTTTCATACATGGTACAGCAGTAATTCATTTCCCATACACAAACTTTCCTTTCAATTTAAGTAACACTGTTTCCATGCACCTCAACGGGAAGGTTAGCATACCGCAAGCTAGCTCTTCTCCCTTTGACAAGCTTATAGTGTAAACTGTGCCAAGTGGACCGGCCCTTAGGTTTAGCTGACTGGCATTGATGTTTTCACTAGATGCTGTAAACGTATGTAAGAATGTTTCCCTCTGCTTCTTATCTCTAACTTAAGTATTCGGTGCTCCAACAGCGTAAGCTAACTCAAATAAAATCGTTGTTTCCAACTTGAAAGACAAATGGACCAAGCTTTTGATATTTGACTTTTATGAGTTTCCAAGCTAGTTGTTTTTACCTGATTTATATTTCACCACAAGGGTTTATTTATCAGCCAAATGACAGGGCAAATACAGAAAGTGTAAAAGTGTGAGAAAATAGGACGACGTAATTACTGAGTCGCAGCAATGTCACGTATTAGCTCAGGGAAAAGATTGGCCTTGAGCAGGAAGGACTGAAACGTCTTGAATCGCTGAGTGCGTCCCTGTATGTTCACTTACTTAAAGCATTCCTGATAGCTCAGAAATAAAGGGATCATTTCAGAAGCTGGTTCAGTTCAGCTGGGTCACCTAACATGTCCGATACAGTGCGGCCACAGAGATTTTATGGCAATAAAAGATTTCATTAGAGATTCATTGTTAGCCTTGTCAGTGGAGAAGATTCATAATGTTATTAAAACCAAAACTGCCTTGGCCTTGACTTGTTGCAAAGGCCTCTACGTGCACCTTTGTGATACAGCACATGTATTTTTTTTTAACACAGTGCCATTTCTTGTCAGTGCACTCATTTTCTGCTGCTGCTGGCGACGGCGCTGCAGCTGCCCCACTGCCCCCCGTGATGTGATTGACACTTTGATGTGAATGACGGTGATGGAAGTGATGGGTGTACGGGAGAGGAGAGCTCTGCACACTATTAGGAGAGCATTGAAGCGTGGCTTAAAGGCTGAGTTGTGAGGTGGAGCACACTCGTAGATCAGATTTTGTCTGGACATTTGTGGAAGTTGTTGAAGCAAATGTAATTTATGCAGCACACAGAGTGTGTTAAGCAGGAGCAAGGAGTTAAAATTACTTTGGGATATCTGAAGAAGTTAGAGATTTAGCAGATGCCCTCCGAGTGCAGATTTTCTCTCCGGCACAAACATTCAATCTCTGGTCATGGTGTTTATATATTACGCGGTTCCTTTGAAACCTCTTCCCCGACATAGCAATTCAGATTGACAAGGGTGATTCTTGCAGCTATTGCAAGGCAGCCAAGAGGCTGCGGTCCCATCTCACTCGCTGATCAGGTTGAGAATTGTACGGGACATTTCTGTGGCTCAAATTGAATCCCCGGCAATCTGTAAACCACAGGAATGTGTCTGAAAGATGAAAAAGGTGTTTTCTAAGAGCAAAGCGCATTGACTGAGAGAAGCAGATGAGACGGCCGGTCAAGTTAATTGACCGAGCCTGATATAACATGGACACGGGGCGGAAGGAATAGCTCGAGAATCGCAGGCAGGAGAACAGGCGAGGGATGGAGGGGGCTCTGGTTTTTAAATGCACGCGGTTGCATTTGATAAGCAGCTGTGTTTTTCTTTTTTTTTTTTTCTGTTTTTCTCCGTCTGCATTCATAGCAGAATCCAGCTTCGGAGGAGACCTTGTGTTGCCCACTCATGCTCTTGAAATTGAAATGGTGCATAGCGAACAGTTTCCCTTTAAAAGCGACAACAAACTGATCCTTTTTCCCTTTTCTTTGCCTTTACAAAAGCCCACACTCTTCCTGGCTGTGCGTGCGGAGGTGACCTAACATTGCAATTCACAAATCTTATAATGAGTCCATATCACAGCGCTGTTCATTATGACCAATGTGTTTTCCTGCTACAAAGGCCGCTGCTCGAAAAAAGTATAATAACAAGAATATATGTTGGAATGCATTTTTTTCTTGTTTCTGTCTTATCTCCCTTGATGCTAAAGCTCACACAGTGTTTCTTTTCTATATAAGCTGCCAAGGTTCCCAAGGGCCGGTGTGAGTGTATGTGTCCACGTGTACCTGAGGGTAATCCGTAATCTGCGGAACCACTGAATAAACAAACCTTATCAAACACTAGAGAATAAAAACCATGTTTTTTTTTAAATGATAATTTCCATTTGGAATATTTAACATTTTATATCTCCCAACATGATTAGAAAAAGTTACAGTTAACTGACTTTGTGCTTCCTTATAATTAAGATTTATGAAACGGGACTGTAAATTCATCATCCACGTGCCATTTCAATGCTTCTTTCAGGATCTATTAGCCCAGTTAACACCTGTGTTTGGTGGAAGTGCATAATACCACATTAGCGCTGCAAATCAGTACAATGAATTTTAATTGAAAATGAGAAAGTGAGAGTACACGGCGCACACTCGGAGCTGATCCTGTAATTATGATGTTTTGCTGATGGAAAGGTAAAGCAGAGATGGTCTGTGCGGAGAGGCGGATAGTCTCACAGCCGTAATAGAAATTCCCTCCAGATCGCAGAGATTCAGCGCGGCTGAATGTCAGGATGCTCTCGACTGCTGAAAGAGAATCACCTGACAGTTTCAGTGTTTTACTTGGTTTACTATCTTGCTGGAGGTAACCTGCTTTGTGAGCTTATGCTGTCAGATGTACTGCAAAGGAGAATTGACACCTCAAACCTTAGGCTGTGTTTTTTGCACTCCTTTCTTCTTGGTTATTTACAGATTTATCTTTTAGCAATGAACTCCCATTGACTTTGTGTCTGTGGAAGAATATAGCCACAAGTTCTGGGCCACGTCATTTTTCTCTGAACCAGAAGTGACCATATTTAGACATGTGGGTGGAGTGCTAAGTTTTCAGTTAATGGTAGCAAACATAGACTTCTTGGATGGTCTACACCGCACGGCATTTTATCAAAATGCTCCAAACGGAGTGGAGACGAGTAGGTCAGTCTCTGATATCAGCTGAGATGAAGCCTGGCAGACGCCTTTAATCTGTTGACCAAAACAGCAGCACCCCAAACTCCAGTATTTAAATAGATCTGTTATACAGTATATGAATGAACCGTCCCTATAGCTGCTATAGAGCTTAAAACTATCATATGAAAACCCATTTGTTTTTTCCCATTTGTAGCGGTTGGTAAAAAGGCTTTTTACCTGGAAGGTAGGACAGTTTTAACCTGGGAGTCTACGGGGGCTGAATCACATTTGGAGCTCACCTCAAGTGGCAATTAGAGGAAATGCATTTCTGGCTTTTGTGTATTGACTTAATTTTTAGTATATGTGTTCATACGTGTTCATGCCGTGGATGATCCAGACACATCGTGCAATGTTTCCATGCTGTCACAATTCCAGGTCCACACATTAAATGTACACAAGATTTCGTTTGCCATTGAATCTAACTGATGTTGTCATTTTTGGACTATGATGACATGAAATTTACTTGAACAGCTGCATGTTATGCTGCATGAGTCTATATGTGTATGTATATGTCACGCTTATATAATATGTGGAAAGTAATTAGGAACGAACTGGTTTAATATATTATTATTATTTTTATCATCAAAATTATTATCTTTGTGTCAAATGTTTATAAAAAAATCAGAGAATAATGCTTCGTGAGCCGTACTGGTGCTCGGTTTTCTTTTTCCGTCATGGCTTCAGGTAATTGATGAACGCTCGGTTATGAGACTGAATAACGGAACAAGAGCAATATTGAGGATTTATGAAGTAGAACTCTGTGGAATCAAAATCAAACCGGCGCTCTATTGTCATAGAATGGATGCTGTTTCATGACTGAGGCACGAACAGCTGTGAAATCATACATTATATATAGCTCAGACCAAAATGTGGGCAAATAGAATTGTCCCGCACTGTTGTTCACTTTTGTCGCAGGCTTGCCTTTGTTCTGCCTCGGGCGATGCCCTGAAAGAGGTGCCCATGAGTTTTATGAACCTGAAATACCTTTCTAGAAAAAGAAATCACTTCCTGCTTTTTGGCAGGTCCCATCTGTGTATATTGTCATCCTCGAAAAGACACACTAGGGAAAGATGAAGACATCTGGAGATACAGTATCTGCCACATCTGCTGATGTCTAAACAGATTTACCTCAACCCTGTCATTACCATGTGAATTACCATGTATCCCTCGGACGGCGCTTTGATCGACCGAGCTCCCCGTGTCACGGCTCTTGAAGCCAGCATCCAACAATCACAGCACATTAGCTGCAGTGTCAACAGCCTCACTTTACTGCTGTCTAGAGTAGCACCGCTGCAGCAGATTTAGAAAACATCCATATGCTATTAACAGCTCTAAGACATGCACACATGCTTTCCATGTTAGTAGGTACTTTGGAATGACTCCTTTTTTTTTTTTGGAGGTTTCTTCACTTGTGTAGGGTCAGTTTGACCAGTATGCAGCTTAGAGTTTGTCTCTGTAATAAAAAACGCAGTTTTCAGTCACTAAATATTTGTACATATCTGTTTACTGTTGAAAAAGGAAAATTGGGCGGCTGTAGTCACCCGACTGGCCGACCAGTTCTCAGTCTCACCAGGAAAGGCAACCGTAGCGCTTATTTTGGGTCGCTAAAAGGGTTTTAATCTAAAACCTTTCTGCAGAAGGTTTTTATTTACAGCACTTCAACATAGATGAAAGAAATCAACAATAGAAATAAACCATAAATTAGTACTATTTGCTAGAAAGAGAGCTTCAGAGTGTTATAGCAGTGCAACATGCTCAGCACCAATCCAAGACAGCATCAGGTTCCACCTAAAATCATTTCATGTCTATTATTGTCATGTGTATCTCAAAGTATCTCAGATATCTACTGGCTGAGCTCATTGTCACCAAAATTTAATTCAGTTTTTCCAGTCTACAAATACCAGATCCATCCGTCCCGAATAAATAATGAAGTAGAAATTATTTTGAAGACAAGAAGTTTTCAAGACTGACATTGCAGTAAAAAACACATAATGAAATGAAGTACAGTACGATGAAATGTACTTTTATAAAGTGGGGAAAAATGAATGTGTAGATTTTAAATTGGACAGGCTGGCTCGCTAATTGGAATCTGTCTCGTTGTCATTCATCCTCGACTGAAGAGACGCAGACGTTGTGTACGAAACTGGTTCAGCAATGAAAATAATGTTTGCTTGGTTGTAATCTTTATGTAAATCAGTGCACTGCAAATGGCAGGATGATAAATTGGATAAGTGTATCTGACTACAGCAGGAGTTAGCTCATTAGTATTTCAGGTCTTCCTGTTGGACAAGAGGAATACAGCAGTATAATCAATTCATCTTCTCGGCGGCGAGTCAGTCCAGGGGGCCGAGAGGACCTTTTAAAATAGGACTATATCATAGCAGGAATCCTACCCGGGCAAGAGAAGGACTGAAAAGACATCATAGCGCTCCGGGTCAAATACGAAACGTGGCCGTCATGCCTAATTGAGCGCTGCGTCCACGTGCTGTACCTCTCATGCTTCTTTTTACCGCTGAGGTTATACACGGAGAGTGGAAAGAAAGCTCGAGTTCAGCTCTGTGAGATAAGGCGATACTCAGTGCGATTACCATTGTGTGAGCGGCGATACGCTCTTCACATCTTTGACTCACCACTTGCCCAAGAGGTGCAATGTGGAGGTGTGTGATAGTGGGCGGTAGATAAAAGGAGCAGATCGGTGAATTCGGATATTACTTCTGATCATTTTTGGAGAATCCAAGACTGTTTCTTTAGCATTCAAATAATAAATCTGTTGATTTGGAAAAAAAGGGACATTAGAAGTTTCCTGACTTGCTGAATTTGAGGCAACATTACTCATTAATTTATTTATATTAAGCCTATAAAAACATCACAAGCTTCAACAATTATTGTAGTTTTACCAGGTGGTAAAAAATCATGTCATTTTTAGCATTAGCATTCCTTCCTTCTCTCTTAGATGTGCTAATAGCAGTAAAAACACACACATAAGAGAAAAAAGCCTAAATTAACAAAATTGGACAATTTATTTGTGCAGCCAAAACTGAATGTGCATCTGCCTCCATGCTGTGTATAGTTCCAATATTTGAAATATGTTATAACATGTTCCTTCATTGCCCCCATCCCAACCATGCCATCCTGCTGTAGGAAAATGGCACAAGGTTCCTGGTGTAGCTCACCTGGTTGAACAGGTGACCAATGTGTTGAGGCTAAGGCTATTGCAAGAGCTTTGAGCCCATCCCAGCTCATTTCCTCCATGTCATTCCCTCACTCTCTGTACCCACACTCTCGTAAACTGTCTCCACTATCTAATAATAATCCTGTGTAATAAATCCAAAATGCCAAAAATGTTAAAAAGAAAGAGACAGTTGTTCCAGAAAATACACTAGAGTTAAAAGCGGTGTCGGAGGTTACATAGTTTAAAGTGGTGCATGGCTGGAAATACATTATTAATCATGTCACTTGCTCTGCAAAATTTCTTCAGATATCTTCAAAATGTGGGGATAGAGATGCCAAATGAGCGTCTGACTGGAGATAAAAGAAGGATCTAGAACTTCTGAGGGGTGGAGATTTTGCACATTACTTTGAATTTATTAGAAGGACAAGAACGTGACAGTTAAGTCTAAAGTTCTGGTCCTTTCTTTCATATTTTTGCTGGTATATGTGTATACGCAGATATATGCGGACCATTTAAATATGAGCAGATATCTGAGTTATTGGAGTGCAGGGCTTTGTATATGAATAAAATGTAATCAGTTTGTCAGTGACATAGCAATGTGGATGAAAGGGGACACTTCAGAGTCCAGTGCCAGGCGCTCAAAACTGCCTCTGTGGTTTCCTTGTTGAAGTACGTTCAGGTGTGTCTTACACGAGTCCTACCAGGGCTTACCAGTCCTACCTGCTTTAGAAGTTTGGTCTGCGTCTTTGTACTCGTTAATCGGATTACAGTAATGCGTTACTTGTGACGTGTTACTGCCCATCTCTGATTAGGGGATTGGAAAGTTGAGTTTGTTTGTTTTTGCTGATGTGTTAATGAGATTATTATATTTCAATGGTTTTACACTTCCAATTGTTCCAAGTGTCGTTTCTGAATAACTGTTATTTTCTACAGTTTAAAATTTCTGTAATAATTTCTGTGTAAAGTGCATTCCTGACTTTATATTTGTGAATCCATTTCCTGTTAAGGCAGTGTAATCTCTAAAAAGCATCCCGTTTTGAGCTTCGTGGTCGTTGCCAGCGTGACATGCATGCGAAGTTCTTGCAGAGCTGCCCTTTGAACTTCCTGTGCTCCATTTGGTAATTTTCCAGCCAGAGGGACTCCCTGCTGAGCGGACCCATCCAAATCAAAGTGGTATCTTCCCAGAGTTGGAAAATGGCCAAAGGAGTGGCCTGCCAACTTTACCAGGTGCCTGTGGCCCTGGTGTAGGGGGCAGAGTCAGGTAGAGCTCTTCAGGCCAGATGGCCCCTTCATGGGGCTACATCACTCAGCCCTCCCCCTGAGTCCTTCTGGAGACCACTGACTATGGAAATGGCAGAAATGTGTTGCTACAAAAAGGAGTAAGACTTTGCAAACAGTCCAGAAATATGCTGCACGTCTCATAGTTAGACAGCCCGTGCAGAAATATACAACCGACATGAGAAGTGTGAATGTTCATTGAGCTTACATTTGTCTACCTGCACACTGCAGTCCAGCAAAGCTTCAAAATGAAATGCCAGCAATTCTTCACACAGTATGGCCAATCAGGACAGATTTAAATTCAAAGTCCATCAATGCACTTTACTGAGCCGTTGGCCATGTAGCCCCTTTTCAATACTACGCTCGGCGCTTGATTGCTCTAAATCATGAAAGGAATGATCAATGCTTAAATGACAGACTGCATTGCAGCATAGCGTGCTGAGGGAAGTTGGGGCTCAAAGTGATCTGGCCACTCGCTCTACTCAAAGCACACTCCCCCTGCAGACCCGTACAAGGTCAAGGTTGCTAACAGAAGGGGATGTACAAGCATAACTATTCACTTTATATCTGTAAAAAGCAGCGGATTTGGTGGCACATATGAAGTGTCTCTGGGGCGGGTATGTCGAAGCTGTTGATGGAGATTAGGAACTCTGATAGAAACCTAAACACAAAGGGATAATGTGTGTGCGTATATAGTCAAATCATACAGGTTATTTGACGCTTAAGATGTTTTTATCCTTGTAAATTTCTCATTGAACATGCTGTTATTGTGGTGCAGCAAAAACAAAAAAAAAACCCTTAAAAAGGAACCGCTACCCACAACATGGCACTTGGCAGAGAAAAAGATGGGAACAGTATTTGCTTTGTGTGGGGGTACTTCCTTACATCTGCCTCTCTCCCTCCTTCCACCGTCTCTTTTTCCATCTCACTCTCTGCTGTCAGATGTTGACTGAATCAGGTTAGAGAGGGGAGGCGCAGAAACAGAAGCATCGCTGATGAAAATGACAATGCTTCTCCCCCTGTTTGGGTTATTGAGATGCACAAACTTGCCTCCTTCCCCAGGAAAACGCAAGCTTATGTAACCTGTAAAAAAAATGCAGACGGCAAAGAGAGACAGACGTGTGAGCGTGTAACGGGCCTGAGCAGGTGTAATCAAAAAGGAAAACAGATGGATTACAAACTTAGAAACAAAGACGGCTATAAAATGTTACTGTAGGTCTGACACATTCATAATCTCCAACACTTCCAAAATCCAAAGGTATGATAAAACAAATGTTTTCTGATTCACGAGTAGCACAAGATAAAAAGTAATAAAGTGATTTGTAGATAGTGGCGCCATGATGGAACGCTGTGCAGGTTTTATTTGATGTGACTGTGACATTTACTGATTTGTTATTCAAATAAAGTCTGACACAATGAGCGCAGATAGTCTTGACATTAAGGAGCTCTATCTGTCGGCACTGGTGGAGTCTGTGCTTCTCACCAGGGCGTGTTCCTCTGCCTGTTTTCACCTTAGACCGCACAAAACAGCATAATCACCAGTTGATAACTAAATTGTAACAGAGTGCCTGTTGATGTTTTATTGTTAAAATTGGCTATAATTTGTTTGTATCCTCTTCTTTGCGATTCAGGGTAACAAAGGGATAATAGGAGGGTTTTGAGAGACAAACTGCACTCGATCTAAGACCAGGGATGAGCTCAAACCTTTGACTGTGTGGTAATTGCTGCTGTACTCTTTTGTCCCAGTTGTAAACCATCAATATTTGCCAACTTAAGGATGACCCTCAATCAGCTGCAAGTGGAATGAGAAAAAAAGTGTTTGTTTGTGATCTCAGAGCCTCGGTCATTTGATGGATGCACCTCATCCATTGTAATGTATGCAGTGATTGCGTTTCACCTGAACATCTTGAAGTGCGTTGGCAACCCAGTATCACGGCAAAACGTGTTCCAGAAACACCGGCCCATGCAGACGTTGCATTACCAGCAGAGGGAGATTAGACATGAAAGCCAAGAAGTCATAGTGAGACACATCCCAGGGTCCAAAATCATCACAATCTACTACCCTAGGCAGCTAATATGTATATACATGTAAATGTGTTAATAATGTCTGTTTAAATGCTTTCATGTAGCTCAAGTAATTGGTATTATTATTGTATAATAATAATGGATTTCATTTATATAGCGCTTTTCAAGGCACTCAAAGCACTTTACAATTCCACTACTCATTCACACACTGGTGGAGGCTACAGTTGTAGCCACAGCTGCCATATCGCCCCTCTGGCCAACACCAGTAGGTAGGGTAAAGTGTCTTGCCCAAGGACACAACGACCAGGACAGAGAGCTGGGGGATTGAACCAGCAACCTTCCAGTTACAAGACGAGCCCCCAACCCCCTGGACCATGATCGCCCCCGACGGTCTTGTTCTTTTAATTAGACAATCACCTACGACAAAATCAATACAGTATCAACTTATTTAAAAGTTTTCTTTTTCTCACTTGGTGGAAGCTCAGCTCACAGTAAAAACTCTTGTTTGCATGGCAAAAATGGCAAACTAGGACTAGGATTGTATGTCTTGTGATCTAAGGAGCTTGGAAGGAAAAGCGTTTGGACTTCGTTAAAATTTCTTGAAGACGTTTTGTCTGACAAGCTTCTTCGGTTCTTAGAGCAACTAGTGGAGAGTCTCAGATTTTAAGCCCTATGGGAGTGTCCCCCCAAGAGGGTCATGGACCCCCTATTGATCCTTTACCTAATCACACGAGCCGAGGCCACAAGGGTTTGGGTGTACCCATTGTGAAACCTAGCCCCACCCTATCATGTGATTACCTGAGGTCAAATGGCCCAGGATGTGAGTGGGCTAGGGGCGAGGACTATCATATTCTGATGAGAGGGCGTGGGAGTTTTCAGTCAATGGTGGGCGCTGGATAACCAAGTCGACATAAATGTCACATAAATGGGATACTAAATAGATCTTAATAGTAGTAGATGTGTTTATCTGCTGTAAAAATGGGCATTTTAATGTGGTATTCTGTGGGGACTGTCTTGCTTTCAAGCTAGCCCCAAGTGGACATTCTGGGCACTGCATTTTTTTGGCACATTATGTATTTGCTTTATTTATTTTTCATTATTATTTAGTTTTTTTTAGGCCTGGAAGTTGCTGCTTGTTTGGCAGATGTAAACATACATACAAACTTCCCTTAGCTCTGTTTTATTGTCTCATACTGCCACCTGAGGAAATTCTCTGGCTCAAAACACCACACTATGTTCACCAACAGGTAGCTAGCAGCACCTGGCTAGTCTTTGGTGGTTTACACAGTGGATTTAAAATTTATCTGTTTAATTTATCAAAAAATGGCTTCCTGCCACTGCCAAAAGCAATACCAAGTTTTAAAGTTAGAAGCTGAAATAATGAGGGATCCTGTAATGTGAGGATAATCACTCTGGACCACTTTTAATGTCTAACAGCACAATTTATTATTTTGTTTTCCAACCTCTGTGTTCTTCAATCTTTTAACCAGCTGCCACGACGAGCTCTGACAAACCTATGACAGGCATCCTCCTGTAGTTGGAAAAATATCCACAACAATGTAACCTGTAGCCTGTTTTTAATCAAAATTACAGATAACGAGTGAAGAATATTTATAATTTAAAACAATGTTCCTGGGAGGTTAAAAGTTTAAATTAGACTAAAAATTTTTTGATTGTGGGATTTTTGACGATGTGTTGGAGTTGAGATTGTACAATGATGCTTTGAAGCAGCGATAAACCGTCACACATTTCCTGCTTGTTTCACTGCCCCCTAGTGGCAATAAAATATAATGCATTAACTCGATTTGGATTCTCTTCTCTTTGCTATAAAAAAGCAAAGAACTAGTTATTCATCAAAGAAATTCTTGTAAAAAAATTTTGTAAAAGAAAAATATCCCTACTCTAACGTTCAAGGCCATATTAAGAAAAAAACAGTTTTGATTTTAAATTGAAAATATTTTTTTGAGAAAAAAAATGAAATGTGGAGATTACAGTTCAGGTTCCCATATTATCTACAAAATGCCTTGTTAGATGAGTGAGAGATACAAATTCATCTCCTGTCTTATGATGTGTTATGATAAAACATCCTCTTTATTATATGAGGGGGTATCTTTGCATCCATCTATTCAAGTTTGTGTGTGGTTTCCTTCCAGGTGCAACTTTCTACACCATCTCTTCAGCGTCCTTATCATCAAACTGATTATGTGCGAAAAAAGAAATGAAATTCCTTGCAACTAAACCTGATCTGAAGTACAATTTCACTAACTCATCTACACAAATCATTTGGTCGAATGGGGGTCGGGAACTCCAGGCGTCAGGGCCGGCGTCCTGCAGGTTTTAGATGTGTCCTTGATCCAACACAGCTGACTTCAACGGCCAAATGACCTCCTCAACATGTCTTGTAGTTCCCCAGAGGCCTGGTAATGAACCCAGGGTGAGATCCAAAACCTGCAGCACCTGCAGAGGCTACAGCAGCTGTAACAACTGTAATCTCCACATTTTGATTTTAATCCCAAAATTTCCACTTTTGTCTCAAAATGATCGATAAGATTCTTTTTCTTAATTTTGCCCCGACACCCCTTCGAAAGGTCAGCCACATGCAAAGAACTGATCATTAGTATAACATGAATTCATTAGCATTAGGATTTCAGTTCTGCCTCTTCCAGTTTTAATAAGGATTTTACAGCATTACAGAACAAAGTCTCTCATTGACTGAAACATTCTAGATTTTTAAAAACAAAAAGATCTCTCTCTAGCAGCGAAACGGTGGCTGGCCTTAGAGGTTCTTCCTCACGCACCTCTACAGCAGGAGAGTTGACTGCAAGCATCTGAACAGAGTCTAGACTTGTTTGAAGCTGTCTATTTATATCTCCCTGTGACTTTATTCTTGTTATCTCCGGGTAGGCTTTTTCTCTGTTTATATGTGCTTCGTATGCAAGAGCTTCCGTTCCTCCACCTGGGAATCTGAAAAATTGCTGGTTAGAGCACTTTCGCTTCATCTCGCGGTGGGAATTTTGCAGCTCGGCAGCTTTTTTTTTTAAAGACGTCTGTTTCAGTGCCACAGAGGCACATCGAGGCGAGCGGGATGTCTTTGTTTCTTTGGGTTGCTGCTTTTTTTTCCCCCCTTAAACTTGACTGCTGGGATTCCTTAAGCACGACACTGCGATGGGGCAGCTGTGCTGAAAAAGTATTGTGCCTAATGAGATTTCCTTGCGCTTTCCCTTCGCCCGGGGCTTCAAGCGCCTCGCTTAGTTCAAGTGGAGGTCTTATTACCGTATTCCTCAATCGAAGGACTTCTTCTGAGTCACACCTCAAGCAAATTCCAGCCTGTTTGATCCCTCAGTGCTGTGCTGATGAGTTGATCTGAGGGTTTAAAAAAAATAAAAGTGCTTCCTTCACAGATGACGAGAGATGCAGCGTGCTGTGTCTCACCAGCACTGTGCAGGATTTAATTGCTGGAGAATTGAGGTTCAGGTCAGAATGACGCCTGCATTGTGTCATTAGATGGAATGAGAAATTTTCCGTCTTGTCAACGTGGATCCATATGGAAAGAGTAACTGCAGCAGCTTTAATTAGTATATCTCCCAATGACAGATGGCAATGTCTTGCTATGTTAATGACATCCAAAAAATACCTTTTTAAAACGTGTGACTTGTCAATCCCGAGGTTTGGTTTCCTCTGTGATAAACCTGTCGCATTTTTTTTTTACTTTTCATTCCGAGAGCTCACAGACAGCCGGCACAGCTCGGTGCATTCGTGTCCCTCAGTCTGACAGTTTGCCGTTTACGTATCCAGACGCAGAACTCGAACACAACGCAAGCTTCTCATTACGGTTATGACGCCTCAGATAAAAAAGACGTCTCCGGCATCCACGAGGGTGCTGAACTTTGCGAATGGAAGTCGCGGGGGAGGAGAGTGGAGGCAGTTTTTTTTCATTAGCATCAATCATGAGATTGTTAATTTCAGTGATTAATGTCTGCTTCAGTCTCCTTTGCTATTTCTGCCCATCTCGATACACATATTTAGCTCATAGGGATGGTACCAGCCAAAGCAATGTCACAGGAAGGAGAAATTAAGGTTTTTTTTCTTTCATGTGAATTAATGTTGCAGAAATGAATGTGAATGGATAATTAGAAGTCTTCATTAACGGCGAGCAAGTGTGGACTTAATGATGAACAGAAATGAAATGTTTGCTTAAGAAATACTTTATTGGGATGAATAAAACATGTTGCATTCTTACGCCTCTGTTTTGGTATTTCACATGTTAGCAGCTGTATGATTGGGTACAAGTGATGTAACAGAAGACAACAGATAGAGAAGGTAATAAAGCCTGATGACTCAACATGCGTTCATATTTGAAATACTTGTTTTTTCTCCTTACGTTGCCTTGAATTGCCTCGGACAGGAACCCAAAGACACCATGTGGCTCAGCGGTGAATGTGGCATAAATGCCACAGACAGTCTTGAGCTTCCCAGAGAGCATATTGAAGTTTCCATCAGTTGGGGATGATCCAGGTAACTGTTTCCTGTATTGTTAAAGTTCAAAAAGGAGCTGCTAGAAAACTGATGCAGAATAACTTGAAGATATTTACAGCCAGAAGCAACTATTGGCAGTTTTTTTTTTATGAGTTTCTGTTTCATTTTTTAATCATAGATTCTTCAGATCCCCCCCTATTAAAAAAAAAAAACAACAAAAAAACGTTCTAATTTCTATCAGTCAAATCCTCAGGTGAATTCATTCCCTCCTCCTGTTCTTAACCCTTTCAGGCCGGTCAGAGTGGCACCGCTCCGTTTTGCGTAACTATTTTTATATATATTTATTATATTTTTATAATAATTTGTTTTGCACATGAACCCGGAGAGTTTGTACTTACATCGTATCCCATCAGCTTGTCCTAGCTCACTGTTTCCTTCCACACAGAGCTTTGCAAAAGTTGGATAAAAACCACTGGCAGCAAAAAACCCACAATATTCCAGAAACACGTGTTGCCGATCCGATCAGCTGTTCATAACACTTTCTATGTTAGTTCAGAGGTCAGCACGAACTATCGTATGTCCGCCATTTCCTGCCCGAAACCGGAAGTGACGAAAATTGTATTTTTTTTTTTCCTTCAATGGCTAATAACCCCGTACTCGTGTTTTTAAAATACATGTTTGACTTTATGCTTTCTGTTTAGTCTCTGGGATGCTTAGAACTCAAATTGCACTCCTGGAAATATTTTTATTTTCATGCACATGCTGTTTTTCTTGCAAATTTGCATTATAATATTTATTTTCGTGTTTCCTGAAGAATAGAAAAATTAGTGTTCCTCAAAAAATAAAACTATGAAGACACTCAAATTAAATTTCCTGTGGTTGGAAAATATTTTGTGCAACTTTTTTGTATTTGCAGTTTTGAGGGATAAACCTCTCAAATTTCTCTGACTAAAAAATATTTTAAAAAAACAAACAAAAACGATTTTCAATTTTTTTGTAGTTTATTGCACGTTCTTGCTGTTTATGTAGTTACTATGGACTGAATGATTACATATTATTAAAATTTGGGCTCTAACGGTTGTATTGATGTATAACAACCTGAAATGCTCCCAAAAATGGCAC
>VUQR01024967.1:73494-104154 GCA_015108515.1 Hemichromis elongatus | reverse complement strand
TGTCTACCACCACTATATCTGGTTGGTTAGCCACCACCATTTTGTCCGTCTGTATCTGGAAGTCCCACAGGATCTTAGCTCGGTCATTCTCTACCACCCTAGGGGGCGTCTCCCATCTTGACCTTGGGACTTCCAGGCCATACTCAGCACAGATGTTTCTGTATACAATGTCGGCCACTTGGTTATGGCGTTCCATGTATGCCTTGCCTGCTAGCATCTTGCACCCTACTGTTATGGCTGGATTGTCTCAGGGGCATCTTTACACAGCCTGCACCTGGGGTCTTGCCTGGTGTGATAGACCCTAGCCTCTATGGATCTTGTGCTCAGGGCTTGTTCTTGTGCTGCTATGATTAGTGCCTCTGTGCTGTCTTTCAGTCCAGCTTTGTCTAGCCATTGGTAGGATTTCTGGATATCAGCCACATCTGCTATCTGCTGGTGGTACATACCGTGCAGCAGCCTGTTCTTCCATGATGGTTCCTCATCTTCCTCTTCTTCGAGGAAGTTTTAGCTGAGCACACTGTCAGTTGCGGCCACCTTAGTGATGTATTTGTGGATGTTAGTTGTCTCATCCTGGACTGTGGTGCTGACACTCACCAGTCCCCGGCCTCCTTCCTTAAGCTTAGCGTACAGCCTCAGGGTGCTGGACTTGGGGTGAAACCCTCCATGCATGGTCAGGAGCTTTCTTGTCTTGATGTCAGTGGCTTCTATCTCCTCCTTTGGCCAGCTTATTATCCCAGCAGGGTACCTGATCACAGGCAGGGCGTAGGTGTCGATAGCCCGGATCTTGTTCTTGACTGATAACTGCTCCATTCCGTAGCCGGTATCCGTAGCCAGTCTTGTCTATGACCTCACTGAGGGGGTTCAGGCCTATGCAGAACAGCAGTGGTACCTTACCTTGATCAAGTACCTTAATCTTAGCCTCAGCTTGTTAGTCTCTGTAATCGTGGCTGTAGGTATTGTCCGTAATGCTGCATTTACATCATCTATCAGATCTTCTGTGGGTACTTCACGCCTTGGGATCCAGATTTCAAGCTTCGCCATGATTCTATCTTTCAGGTCATTTCCTCTCACACTCAACGATCCTTCTTCTATCGCATTTGGGGCTTGGTACCAAGTGCGATGAAACCCCCCTGACCTGTCGTCCTGGCTCCCCCTTGCCGTAGCATTTGTGTTGTACCTGGTCAATCTCTAGCTGTGAGAGCAATCCCTTCTTTCGAATGTTGGAACACTGAGCTATTAGTTGTTTCGCCATCAATGTCGATGTTGGGTATCGAAGATTCCATAGATTCCATATATATATATATATATGTGTGTGTGTATGTATGTGTATGTGTATATATGTGTATGTATGTATATATATATGTATATAATTTTTATTTTTTTTTTAAGATACAAAGTGTGTTTTTCATTTTTATAGTGTAACAGAAGTCTCCAGATTCACTAAGAGTTTTTAGATTACACCTTTGATTTGTATGTTGCATACTGCACCCTGTTTTCTAAATGTCAAAATCCTTGCTACATTTACATGTGTTAAGCTGAGCTTCAGGTGGAGCACACAGAAAATGCAAATAGAGCATCCTGCAAACTGGAGTTCAACTGTAAAAAGAGGATTTGCAAGACAAATCTGAAGTCGTGACCAATCACATTCTGTTTTGCCGTATTTCTTAAGCTTGGAGCCTGTGTGCTCAGTATTGGGCACTGTCATGCTATTACAGAGCATTTTTAAATTGGAAGTATTTGAATTATTTTTATTATTAGTGAAAGAAAACATTTGTAAGTAGAGTTTGAGAATCAATACTTCAGTTTAACCCTCTTTGGTTAGATGAGGGGTGTCAAACATAATGTCAAATAAATCAGCCGGGCAAAGACACCTTAGAAAATGTGGAGTGCATGGATTTTTAACCAAGTTTTACAGCTTTTCTTATTGCTTAGGACCTCATTTGACATCCATACAACACCAAAGTACAAGGAAATTAATTCATGAAAACTTTTTCTAAATTTACACTTACAGGATAGCAACTAAAACCTTTTATGTAACTTTACATGTTTGTCATGTAGTTTAATTGGTTCAGCCCTCTTCAGATCAAAGTGAGCTGTATGTGGCCCATGATTTGATGTCAGTTTGACATCCCTGTGTTGGACTTCATTTATACACCTGCCTTTACATGCAAGCCAAAGAACAGCACGTACACATCTTCTCCCAGCTTTGTGACTCTTTCCAAACAGCTCAGTGTATGATTTATTACCCCCCCTGCAGCATTGTTTAACTTGGGATTAGATCACAGTCTGTCAGACACATGCCGTCTCCCCCTCCGTCCCCCTCAACATCTTAGCAAAATATAAAAATATGCCTGTGTACGTTTAGACTGTGATAACTAATAATCTGCCAGTGTTGACGCCAGGGACAGAGATTTAGACTGTCCCCACAAACCAAAGCCAGCAGTCCATTAAGCGCAGAATGCTAACAGTTGGCCAAACTCTGGGAAATCTCAGAACACTGTCAAGGTCCACGTGAAGACGACCAGGGCCAGTCGACCCAAGGCATGAAGCGCCTAAATCCCAGTCCTGTTTTTCTGGGTATCTGACTCAAAGGTAAACACAGTTCAAAGTAGCCAAATGAAGATAAGACTTAACCATGTTTTCGATTAATGTCAAGATGTATGTTTGGAGTTCTGGCAAAGTGTAATCATTTGTGCACCCACTGGCAGGGTCGCCTGGTGTGTGTCAGTTTTTCCCAGATGTTATGACAAACACCCTGCAATGAGAACATTTATTTAATGCCACCCATACCCTGCTGAAAAAGAAACAAGGAAATACGCCAGCTTGGAACTACCCTGATAGATTTGCACTTTAGATACATGATTATTTTTGACCTAACCTAGTTTGTACTTCTGTGCACCTGAAAGTGTTCAAATGGCTTGAAGGGAAAGGAAATGGACACACAATCCTTCGTGCCTGAACCCTGACATTGGAGGCATCGCAGAGCAGAAGAGGAAGAAAAAGAAGGAGTCTCAATATTTCTCTCAGCTGATTTCTAGAGTTTTAACATGGGATGAGCTCCTGACTCCAGTGAGTTAAGGTACTGTCTTCGTTATTTTCTCAGATATAAAACATTCATTATCATGGAGACTACAAAAAGCATTTAGAATAGCTCCTTTCAAAAGGAGAGTATCGCTATTGCTGTATTAGACTCTGATCATGCTGGATGCATTTCTTAAAGCGCAGCACCTTTTTTTCTATTTCAAAGAACCACATCTCAATTTGGGTTTAAGATATGGTTTGTTTTTAGGAGTGTCTCTTGTCACACTCCAAGTTAAACAAGTCCTAACATCAGTAACATCACACACTGCGTCAGTGGAAATTATCGTTGTCTAAGCAAAGTTGTCTGTCTACTGATTTTACCTGCCATCTTTCCTTAGTGTAACCAGCTGGACAGGCTTCTCTGTGATTTGAAATTAGGGCTCATATTTATATTTACCTCCTTTTAAATTTTACATGCGTGCTGGAAAAAAAAATCCAGAATCACTTGCCAAGTAAATGTTGGTCTATGGTGTGTCCTTTTCATCAGCTAGCCTTGTAACAGATTCCATGCTATTTCTCAAAGTCCAATATCATGAATGCTCTTTTGTGCTTCACCTCTTAATCTTACCTGAGGGCTTGAGAAATGAGGGCAAAATAAAAAAAATACAGTCTGTTTTATGCAAAAATCTTTTAAAAAACAATTTTGTAATAAAATCTTGTATAATGTTGGGAAATGCCCACCTACACGAACATCTAAAGATTTATAACACTGTAAACTTGAAAGAGGAAAGCTTGTTTGTCACGTATTCCCCCTCTTACAATAGATATCGCATCAGTGACAGCTGTCCTTTGGCCAATCTGAACTAGTTGAATGCTAATTAAGAGACCAGCAGCTCTTTCAGTGTACATGCAGTGTAGCTTAAGGACACACCTTTAATGCAGAAAACATTTTGTGAAACCTCTTAAAACTGATCCACATTGTGTGCCAGCTGTAAGAGTAAACTTACAACCTAGATTCACTCAATCACCTGTCTAATAACAGTCGTACTAATTAAACCATGAAAGTCTCACTCAATGAAAGTGCTTGTCAGTATTTTCCACCATGTTAGTAGTTTGTCACATTTTTTTGTTAGTGTCTCTCGGGTTTGGGCCACCGATGTCTTCCAAGAACGCTTGTGGGGCTTTTTTTCTTTCTTTTTTTTCTTTTTCTTTTTTAGACATTTCCGTGCTTGCACATGTAGCACCTCTCTAAAGGAACTTCCTGTTTATGGCCAGTTGTATCAAGTGTATCCTGACTAAGATCCCAATCAGATCTGGACCTGTGAGCTGGGACCCTTTAACCCTGGAGGGGAAGGGAGGAGGACGGGGAGAAAATGCGGTGCACTACCCTCACCACCCTGCTGGTGGGAGTGATGTTGTACCTGGTGATGGGAGCGTTTGTTTTTGTCACCCTGGAAAAGCCCAAAGAGACCGAAGCACATGAAAACCTGCTTAAAACGAAGACAGAATTCCTCATGAATAACTTCTGTGTCACCGAGTTGGACTTTCACAATCTTGTAAAGGTATCAATGGACACAGTACACTCACTATTATCTCACACTGTGAAGAATCTTTAAAATGTGGTTTATTCCTTATGAGAGCAACCAAATTTGATCCATTCTGAATCAAATGAGGGGTTTTCTGCAATAACTTTAGTATATTTAATGATGCCATGCAAAATTTTACCTTCACGCTTTTTAAACTATACAGTTACAGGCCCTCCACATAAATAGCTGTGGGTCAAAATGTGGTGCATCATAATTTGTTATTTTTTTCTAGCTTTTTAAACTCCTCATAACTTAAGTAGGATTGAAAAACTTTCTTTAAAGCCCCATTAATTTTTAATAACTTATTCCGAGTGTCACAGTCTAAGCCAAAAGTTATTTATTGATGTTTTTCAGAACACTTTTACTTTAAGCTACATTAATGCTGATATATGATTCTTCCAATAGCAAAACTGCACCAAATCAATCAAAATAGAATAACAGAAACAGGCATCGGGACCCTGAATGTTTGTTCTGTTTTCTAATTATTCATAAGAGGAAACTTCAAAAATAAAAAATATCTGGGGTCATATGGGATAGGTGGTCAAAGTAAGTAGCACTGAAGTATTTAGATTTTTTTAGGTTTACTTGATTTGTTGCCACATAAATGAAGTTATGTGACCACAGTTGAGCTGTTAATTTTTAGAAGTGTGCCATCAGAAGGCCCAAACGTCTACTCTGTATTAGATTTACAGCAAATTAAACATGCTTTATGTAAATGTAATTAACCAAATAGCTGTAGTGACATTATCGCTCAAACCAAATGGACTTTTGTTAATTGGATGTTTTAATTTAAAATTGAGCTTCACAAAGTCTGAATTCGAGTGGAACATAATCCTACAGACTACGTGTATTTTTTATTTTTTTCAATCTCCCTTTAAACAAGCTGTTGAAACACGTCGTTTTATCTTTTTTCTGATTGAAACAGAAGGTTTGAACAGCAGGTGGGTGGGGCTTCTGTGACGTTATATATAAAGCTTTAGATTAAGAGTATCCCCCTCTCAGGCTGAAGTATTCAGTGGCACAGAGATATTTTCTTTAAGTTCCTACTGTTTACCACATGCTGCTTTTATTTTCCAGATTTTACTTAATAACATTATTTATGTACGCTACGAGGTGCATGCATTATAAATACACCCATAATGTGAGTAAATAAAATTAAAAAATAGATTAAACTTGGATAAGTAATATGTTTAAAATTTAAATTTCTTCCACACTTGCAGGGTTTGATGACTGCAGTCGAGGCAGGCCTTGATGTGAGCAGCCTTCCTGCCAACTTGAGCACCCGCTGGGACATCGCCTCCGCCTGCTTCTTCTGTGGCACCATCATCACCACGATCGGTAAGTGATAGAGGTCATCTGCAGGGGAAACTTTGCCCTATGAGTTAAAAAAGTATCTACCTGACACACTTATGAGATAATTATTAGGAAAAAAAACTTTTGTGAGAAAGTGTTATCTGTATTATTTTCACTGTAGCATTTAAATGTTGTTTGTTATCATCTAAATTTGAAAGGATTTAGCATGCAGGTTTTTTTATTGCTTGAAAAATGTCAGACTAGAGCTTATTTATGTCATTGTTTCAAAGACACACTACTTAAAATATGATTAAACTGTTGACCAGAAAAATAAGCTACAAAGTATTCATGAATTGTAGAGTCATAGCTGATGTATATTTTCTAATACACCCTACCAATTAACATATTTACACAAGGTCGCTCTTTAAATTGTTTTTGCATGTCAACTTTTATAACTAGCGTCACGTCTTTTTGATTAATCCTTGAAACAGGCTTTGGGAACCTCTCACCTCGGACGGAGTACGGCCAGTTGTTCTGCGTATGCTACGCTTTGGTGGGCATCCCCATGTTTGGCATACTTCTCGCTGGAGTGGGCGACCACATGGGCACAGTGCTGCGAAGAGCTGTGGCCAAGATTGAGACCCTCTTCCTGGTGAGAATGGTCTGTCCTGCCCATCAGCCAAAACTTAGCAGTTACACCTGAGAAAAACAGCTTTATACCTACGAGGCACAGACTTCTTATCAGTGCTCTACGCAGTAGACAGTTTGGTTTTCTCTAAGTTGCAGGTTAGAACCGTAGCATCTGGTTTTGGCAGCTCCTAAAGGAGGTGTTTTGGAGAACTAGGTGGGGAACCCAGGCAGAGATTAAGTTTGTCAGTGACCTGGGAATGCTGCAGAGTCCTACCAGAAGAGCTGGAGGAGGCAGATAAGGGGGGAAACATCTAGATGTCTCCAGCTTAGACCTCTGCCCCTGTAACCCAGCAGAAAATAGATAGTAGATGGATTTATTCTGATTCTTTTAAGTGTATAAATAACATAAAACTGTTAAATATAGTTGTTCTTGGAACATTATTTCTTCACAAAATTTTTTTAAAAATCCCCAAAACTGTCAATTGTAAGTGAATTTTTATATAAAACCCGCATTAGAGTGCAGATCAGCCGAATCCGCACTTTAGCCACAGCTTAGAGCAACCCAACAGCAGCCTAATTTAAGGGTGTCATAGTCACCACAGTCATGTCATGTTGTATTTGTTTATTCTTAGTTATTCTATTCTTCTTCTTTAATTTTAGTTTATTCTTTCAGCACTTTTCAAACAGATGGGTATTAAAGCTGCCCCACTGTTACATCTTCAGTCATGACTTTAATATAAAGAAAGAAAATAATCCTGAGATGCAGAGGTGTGATGAAGATGATAGCGTGGACCAATAAAAGGCTGACAAATCTCAACATTCAGCCTGAATCCAGACAATTCTTTCCCCTTTTTTTTGGTTTAATATTGTTTAATTCTTGCACTTTTTTTTTTTTTTACATGTATAACTGCATTGATTGTGATTTATTCTGCATCTGTATTGGCTTCTATCTTTATCTCTGATAGAAACGCAAGGTCAGGCCTACGACTGTGCGTGTGACCTCAGCGGTCCTCTCCATCCTAGTTGGCTGTCTGATCTTCCTCGCTGTGCCGACAGTCGTGTTTCAAAAAGTGGAAGAGTGGTCGTTCTTGGAGTCGCTCTATTTTGTGGTCATCACTCTCACTACTGTTGGCTTTGGAGACTTTGTACCAGGTACACACACTCACATTTCAGTAAGGACAACAAGATTTTCACATGCAGCAAGTCCCAACTTGATGGTTGTTCTTTTTTTTACCTGGTGAAGTCATCGAAGCAACATATGCTGAACACATAACCTGGTCTGGAGCAGATTATTTTCAGTGTTTCAGTTTAATGGTGGACAGTCTGTAAGTGTGTCCTCTACTGAGGGACTGCTTTTAACCCTCAGCCTTGAAAATCTGATGGGGTATTTTTATCACCTGGGCAGGTGGACACCCAAGTTTGTAAATGCAATACCTCAAGCGAATTGACGTAGGAGTTTCAAATTGATACCATTGTTGTATTGACTGAACAGGTCAAGTTCTCTGAAAACGCCTAGAATATTGAGATAGATACCATAGGTTTATCTACCATTAGACTCAAGGGTAGAACTGGCACTAAATATGCAATCTCTCTATTTTAATAACATTACAGAAGAAAGCTGTGCAGCATCACAATAAAATGACGTTCATCGTAACAGAAAATAAATGTTTTTAATGTTTGGTCTTGACACTACCAAACAGTCAGTCTATGTGTAGGTTATTCATCCCTGAAAATAGGAAATAGGAGTAAAAACAATTTCTATCTGGCCAGAAACCAGAGCTACCTTCTTCATTTGGTGGGGCAGTGTCCGATCTGCACATACAGAGTATATTATAATTCTAAAGTATGAATGGGTCATGTTAAAGCTCTAATGTGCAGCTGTCAAATCTGGAATAATGTCAGCTTTCTGCAGCAGTGCTCTCTCAACTAATTTGCAACAGTTGACTATTTAAGTTGTGATTGATTTTTTTTTTTTTTTTAAACTATCACCTAATTGCCAGTGCAAAGCTTGGCTTTGTCAAACTTGCTTTCAGTGCACCAACAAAACAAATCCCAATTAAGAAGAAAAAGGAAAAGTTTGATGGACTAAATTCTATTTTTGCTTATGTCTTTCTTTTCTTTTTTTTATTGAGATCTTCATTGTTTTGGCCAGTATTAAGATATTATACTATTTAATTTTTTAAACTCTGTAATCAAAGATTGTGAGTAAATGTTGGAATAGACATTGCTTTTATTACCTGTGTTATGTCTTAGTGCTTCGTACCCTTTTATATGAAACCTCAAATTAACTCAAATATGAATTGTTTTTCCTGCTCTTTTCTTTGTCATTCTCATGATAAACTGAATATATTTGGCTTCTGGTCTGTTTCTGATAGAGAGGTCAAACAGCCTGAACTCCTGGGAAGGTGATGTCATTAATATGATTAATATGGCATTTATATAAAAATAACTTTAAAATGAGGTTTATCCATCCATCTACATTATGGGTGGATAGAGCAAATTTGCTGCTGTAGTCTCCCCCGCTGAGGTGTAATTAACGATGAATGCTCCACCAACTTTGTACAGGACTGCCTCTTTCTGTAATTTCTGTTCTGTGAGGTTCACTGGAAAATCATATTAAAAATTAAATCAATTTTCTCTTCATGGAGTTGGAGGTATTGAAGATGACAGCTTCTTCAAGCTTCTGGTGTTGTTGTGGATCGTGTTTGGTCTTGCCTACTTTGCCTCCATCCTCACTATGATAGGCAACTGGCTGAGGGTGCTGTCTAAAAGGACCCGCGCTGAGGTGGGAGACTGCAGAAATGTTAACCGAGAGACACTTAAACTTGTGTCGGGTCTTCTATGTTAAAAAGCTAATGTTAACCTGTGTCCCTGTCAGATGGAGGAGCTGAGGGCCCACGCAACAGACTGGACGCAGAGCATGTCCAAAGATTTCCGCATCCCAAATCCTCTGGAATTTAATGACCCCTTCCTCCTGCAGCGGCGGCGCTGGAAACGCAGCGAGCGCCGACGCATCCGTCGGGGAGCCCAGGTTACGCTGGGATACTGGGTACGAGGGGGACCTGAGAATGGACACCTGCCAAGTCACTGGGCTGGCCTGTCGAGCTCCATGGGTGAGCTTCAGGACAATTCGTCCCTGGAGAGGGCAAGGGCAACTAACTCTAAGGTACAGGTGAGTGCGGCTGGAGTGGGAACGCTCCCCATAGCAGCAGCAGGGTACAGGGTTGACCCTGCTGGGGGTCTGCAAGGGCAGGGCAGGTCCTTTCCTCACCACCTGTCCCGCTCATTCTCCGTCCCTGTGACCCGCTCCGCTTCACACCTGGATGTTGTAGGGGCACGTATGCAGGAAGGGTCACTCTCTGGATCGGAGTCAGCATTCGACTCCAGGTCAGATGGCTCCTCAGTCTCCTTCTCCTACATGGCACCCCACATGTTCCAGCTGTGCCGAACCATTGGTAGCACAGAAGCGGGAGTAAGACATATGGACACATCAGAGGGGAAAGATGAACTGATTCTAACAGAGAACTATGAATCTGCACCAAACAATAGCCACAATCAAGAACCTGACCTTAGTGTTCCTTCTCACTCCTCCCCTGTGCCCACGTCCCTACCCCAAGTCCTCCTTCCCTCCCCTGATATCACCACAACCCCCTCACCAAGCTGCCAGCTGCTCGACTTCTTCGGCGAGAACTTGGCTTACATTGACGAGTCCTCTGACACCCTGAGCGACCGCCCCCAGTCCACGAGCGAGGACAAGAGGAGACGGCCCCGAAAGCCTAAGAAGAAGAGCATGAGGAGACAGATATCACACAGGTGGAATCCGCTGCAGGTGAGGAGGCCCAGCAGTGACATGCAGCCACCATCCCATCCTCCAACACCACCTCCAGCCTCCTCTCTTTCAGACCTGTCTCTACCTGAGAACCAGACAGTTGCACCTCCTGCACTCTGACAAAAACCCGATGTGACAGCCGACATCACAGCTGTGGGTCTACACTGCTGCTAGCTAGAAGAAACACACCTCATGAATGCAGCTGTTATTCTGGGGGTTTTCCTCTTTTTTGGGTGTTTATAGTTAGCCTCACAAAACCACTTCACCAATATTTCTTTGTTACTTTGAGTTTCCAGGTCATTCTGACTAAGAGATAAAAACTGCCTTTCAGTGAGGCTAATCGTGCAAATTTAAGTGGCCCGCTCCTCTTGTAAACAAGTTTCAGGACTGAGTGAGTCACATCATTACCAAGATGTCATTAAACATAATTATCTGCTTTGTTTTGAGCTGCTGAGCTCAGCCAATTCTCGGCACTGACTTGACACTAAATCTGAGATTTTATCTGGCTTTGTGAGGCTAACTTTTGAGGAGTGACGCTTTAAATTCAGCACAGGGTTTACACACAGCAATCTACAGAAGCTGTCAGCCACCTCGCCTGAAAGAAGACCACTTCCATTAATGTAAGAAAAAAATCTTTTATGAAATGCAACCTTAAAAGGGAAAGACATCCGGGGATGTGTTTTGAACAGTAAACGACATGTATTTAAAGTGTGTGAGGTCGTCATGTGCTAACTAAATTGATTAAAAGACACGATGCGTCAGGATCTGGGTGGCTTACCGCTGCGACTAGAAAAAAATTCCCGGGTGAAAACCCTGCCGTGGGTGGAAAACCAAAACCACAACAACAGCACATCCGATTCAGAGCACGGCAGGGCCATTATTCTTCATCAGACCAGCACCAGTGTACCATGGTGTGCTGTCATTCAGGTCAGTCGTTTTAGGAATGAAGGCAAGTGACTAGTAAAGGATCTCCTGACTATTTTGTTATTAAAAGGGTTATAAAAGAAAGATGATTAAAAGTAGCAGTCACACCAAAGTTATTTAGGTTTAGTTTGTGCTGCGTACCAACTTTGCAAAGCAAGTGTCCTTAAACCACTGTTGGTAATATTCTGCTTTTGTCCACTTTTCGACTCGGTAGATAAAGTTTTTTTTTGGTTTAATTCTTTTTCTGAATGATAAAAAGTTTTATTACTTGTATAAAAACCTTAATGTCCCGTTTTTTTGCCAGTTGATATCTCAGATGTATCTTAAAGTGACCCATTAAAGAGACCTTTATTACACACTATTACCAGACATAAAGTCTTTATCCTGTAACTTTGGAGTTTCCTTTTTCACTTTTAATGTCACTAAACTTTTTACACTTGGGTCTTGTACTGTATTGATCACATATATTCAAATAAGAACATGATTTAATAAAACACTTACTAGTTTAACACTAAAAGCCTCACAGGGACCCAGAGTGTGTTTTAGTGTCTGAAAACGAAAGAGAGAAACTCTACAGGGTGCCTTTACATTATGCGGTGCCTGCATTGCACATGCAGTTATATGTAACCAGGTTTTCATACTTGTAAAGCATTTTTTATTATGAACATGGATACTACAAGTAAACTTTTTCCATCTTGGTTTCTATAGACAGTGACAGGACGGTGAGATGATACCCAGGACGTGGCTCTAGGCAGAATTACCCCCAGGCTACAGAAGTGAGGACACACTCTTTGTACACATGTCAGGCAGGTGATCTATGGGCATGCCTTAAAGTACAAGTGCAGAAAACAAAAGATCCATATTTTATTCTTGGAATCTGTTAGAGCAGCTTTATATAATTCACATATTAAAATTATCGTTATCGATCTTAAACTGTGCTTTGGTGCAGAACCCTCAGGTCATCCACTGTCTGAAACAAATCAGTTTTAGTTCATTTTCCTTTAAGGTGACATTCTTCTGATTGATATCTGCTCTCAAACAAAAGGTTTGAACATTTGGTGGGTGGGGCTTTTGTGCGCACAACCAGAGCTGTGTGCCTGAGATGCTCTCCATGAGGTTTTACAGAGTTAGTTCTACTGTAAAAACACTGACCTCATTATTTTAAACTTTGGTCATGATTAATATGAGCAGCCATATATAAAGAAAAGCACAACACATGTGTACTGAGTACAAATTGTAAATCGTGGTGAAATGCCCACGTGAATTTAATTTACAAAGGACTTTATTTCTTAAATGTTTTATTGTATTGCATTACATATGGGCTGCGCTCTCATTTCCATACATATGTTAATTTCTTGTCTGTAAACCTCTAAAAGTTTATTGTATTATATTCAGCACACATTGCAGAAAGAATAAAACTGGCACACAGTTGGTGCACTGTGCAGCAGCAGATGTGAAATGATCTGACCTGAAAGTCCTGAATGAACTCAGCTCTGGGTGAATGTGGGAAGAATTGCCTCTTCCTGCTTACTCAGAAGCAGGAACTACTACATGAGGCTATTGTGGCATTTTGCCCTCCACCAGGGCCAAAATAAGTAACGGACTGAGTCTACACTCATATTCGGGCTCCCACATATTCTGTCACTTGTTGACAGAAAGCTGGAACTAGGTGGCTCGTAGTGGTGTGCTCACTATGACCCATCAGCAGTAATGTCATTATGAGTCCTGAGTGATGATGAATGCTTTTTTAAAACAATTATTTATTACTTTTCTTTTTGTACAATAAAACGAAGGAGGACAGCCAGGATGTTATTGGGCTTAATGCTAAATATTTACATAACTAAATATCAATTATGCACAGCATTGTGCAAAAGCCTTGGACTGTCCCTTGTTTCCTTGTATTTTGCTTCCAATGGCCTGACCATTTTCAGAGATTAGTGTTTTTTTAAGGTATTTTGTGTGTTTGTGACAGGCTGCTAATAACTTACTTTCTTCCCATGACTCTAGCTGAGTTTATTAGAAATGCCAAAGATGACACAATTTGACCGGCATAAGATGGGATTGTTAGACCAACAAGGTGATTCCAAAATAAATCTCAGCAGTGTATCTTTAAGAAAAATGGGCAAGTGGAAGCTTAAAAGAAGTGTTTGTCTGAATGCCATGTCCTTAAGAAACAAAAAAAGATAAAAGAAAAAAAAGATCAAATACTGTCAACGTTTGCATATGAATACTTGAAAAGTATATTTCAACTAAATTGTTTATTTAAAGAAAACAGCTAAAAGCCTGTTAAAGGTTGTATTTTCGCATGTGGTTTAACCCTGTTTTTAAAAACGAGTCTTAGCCTAAGCCTAGTTTTAGACTAAATACTTTTTCATTGTAAGTCTTTGAATTAGGTGAGGAGTTGGTTTAATCCAAGTCTGACAAAATGTTGTCAAAGCAGTAGGTTAATTACAAGAATTTAAAAAAAAAAAAATGGTTACCAAACCATAAATTGGACTGTTTTTCTTCTCTTTTATAAAATGTGGCCCACTTCACAAAAAACTCCTGTTGTAATAAATATGACTCCCACAGTCAACACCAGACAGGATGAAAGTCAAACTGAACCACCCTGCTGTGCAGTTATTGAAAGAAAGTACAGAAACGACGCCCTCGCCTGTTAAAAACCAGAACAGCCAGGCCTCTGTGGGTTTGGCCTTACAGCTGTTTTGTCCCAGCAGGGCCTCAAATACAGCTCTGCTCTCCAAATTTGACTGCTCGACAAATATGGCTTCAATAACGCCGAGGCCACAGATCGGTATCTTCTGTTTACTCCCGTGTCTCGTTGCCGCTCTGCTGCTTGTATAACTCTATATTTTGTGTTTATGGTGCCCTGTTGCCCCGAGAGCTGCGTTTTAATTTAACTGGCAGGAATAAATAGGAATGACTTCAATCTAAAGTCTCGTCCAGACCTGTCATGTGAGCTCAGACCATAAGGTGCTTGTGAGAATGAATTACTTTTTTAACAGGCTCTCTTACTTTTTGGTCAGCACGGGGAGGGTAAGCAAGCGTTTCAAGAGCCAGAACCATTAATCATGGCATATTTTGCTGCATGGAGGCAAAAATAGAGGAATATATGAATGCAGGGGTATGCTGCACTCAAACTCTTTTTCTGTAGGTCAAAGGCAGGGTGTGTGCCTGTGTGGGCAGGGGTCGACATCCACAACAGACGTCCCTCTCAAGGACAGAGGGACTCAATGTGAGACGGAGCAAGGCGCTCTACCGTGGGATAAGTACAGGTTGGATTTAGCAAGGGGTAGTTAAGTGGAAAAGACTAACAGATGCTGGGGCTAGTTTACTCAGGGGGGAGGGAGGCTCACCACAGCTCAAACAGACACCCCAACACACACACACACACAGAGTGAAGCTCTTTCTCACTGCTGCCCAGAAAAACAATTTTATTGTGATGCCTCTAGAACAGTTTGTATCTCTTTAAGCTACTTTCAGAGCTGTGATTCAAACCAGACTGCATTAAAGGATATTAAAGGGTCAGTTCACAAAAACAACATCTCTGTGCAGCAGCATCCAGCCATGCAGGCAGATCTGGGTTTTAGATGCTCGCTTTTGAGAAACTGGATGAATCAAGGGGCTTTGACTGTGCGATAATGTATTTCTTGCACTATATATATATATCTCTATATATAGGTATATAAAGTGTAAATAAAAATGCTTACTTAGGTTGGTTATTTTTTTAATCTGATTCAACAGAGTGCCAGCTTCTAGATAAATAAACAGCCTACTGGGCCAGAGAGTTATGTGTGTGAGTAATGACGCAAATTATAAATATAGCTTATATGTAGGCTAATAAACACATGGATGAATGCACAGATTAAAAGAAAAAGCATTTTGCTCAAAAATCTATTCTAATAAATTCAAATAAGAATGATTTCATTTGATTTTTCTTGATACTGTGAAGAGAACAAATCATTACAAGGAATGTAAAAAAAAAAATTAGCTGATTAATAGATAGTCAGTACAATTAATATTTGAGAAACTTCTCAGATATGACTGAATTCTTCACTTTCACCATTTTTTTTTTCATTGTGGAATTGTTACTTTTAACCCTGTCACGCCAATATATCATATTTGGTTTTGTAAGTTTTGGAGACAATAAATCTTTAATTACACAAAAAGTATGAAAACCAATATATGCAAATTATTATGTAATTTTTCTTCGGATGGTTCAAAAATTAAAGTTCTCTGGCAATTATTTCACAGTTCAGACTTTAGAGCAGGGGTCCCCAATCCCAGTCCTCGAGGGCCGGTGTCCCTGCAGGTTTTAGATCTCACCCTGGGTCAACACACCTGAATCACATGATTAGTTCGTTCCCAGGCCTCTGGAGAACTTCAAGACATGTTGAGAAGGTAATTTATCCATTTAAATCAGCTGTGATGGATCAAGGATACATCTAAATCCTGCAGGACACCGGCCCTCGAGGACTGGGATTGGGGACCCCTGCTTTAGAGGGTTATTGCTCCACCTCATAAAGATAACATCTGACGACCTCCACTGTAACCTTACTGATGCATGCAGATATACCTCACTATATATCAATAACTATGTTGTTTTACAACCATTAGATCAAGCTCTGGGTTTTTCAAGTGGTAGTGTCACCAGCTTCTGATGCACACCTCGTCATTTTGTCCTGGAAATGGCCTGAAATATGACAGAAACCGCTCGGGTCATTAAAGAAACAAGGGTTAGCCCGGGTGATTTAGGGTTAAAATGTCTCAGTTATTCTTCTGCTGAGTGTTGACATTGTGGTCAGAGCAGGGTTATAAGTCATGTCTGGTAACATTTCTGGGAATTTAAAGTAGATTTCATGTTATGCAAAACATTCACATTCATACTGACAAAACATGTTGATGTTCTAATGTGAGGTTCTTACATTTCACTCAGAATACTCTGTACAAAGCTTACTTTGCTGTTTTAAGAAAATTTAAGAGGACCTGCTATGCTTATCATCCTTATATCTCCTTATTATCTGTCATATACACGTTAAAGTGTTGGATGCTCACATTCAGAGTTTAAAACATTGAGGTCGGAGTAGACCGTATGGATAAAAATACTGGGCCACGCCTCTTAATCTTTGAATTCACGTGCCTTTATTAGCGTTCAGGAAAAATGGGTTGCTCTAAAGAGATCACTGAATTCCAGTGTGGTGCTGTAATTGGATGCCACCTCTAATACAAGTCTGTTTGTGAAATTTCTTCCCTCCAGCATATTCCATGATCAACCGTAAGCCGTGTTATTGCAAACCACAGCAGTTCAGCTATGAAGTTACAGACCACGCAAAGATCCAGAGCGGGGTTAGCAAATGCTGAACCACCAATGCTCTGCTGACTCAATAACTGCAGAGCACCAAACCTCCTCTGACATTATCACTGGCACAAAAATTGTGTACCGGAAGTTTCTTGGCATGGATTTCCACAGCCAAGCAGCTCTTGTAGGTGTAATGTGTCGGTGGCTCAGTACTTTTGTCCATATATCTATCTGCAAGTAATCCCTGTGGGCCAAAAGCCCAGCTTCACATTGCCCTAAACACCAAGCTCCAGACATTCTTTTTCTCATTTTGACTCTTCATGATGTCACTGTGAGAGGATGGTTATTCATGCCCTCAGCTCTGGCTGCAAGCACAGAAGCCCCACCCCTTTCCTGTTTAAACCCTCTATTTGTGAGGAACAGTCAATCAGAAGACAGCTGTCTTAATTGGAGAGGAGCTAAAACAGCTTGTACTAGGGAAGATAAAGTCAGACCCAGAGTTAGATAAATAAGGATTATTTTGAACTGAGACTCATGCAAAGCTACACTAGTAAAAGTATAAAGCTGGAAAAGAACACAATGTGTCATTTCTGAAGTAAATAAATGGATTTGTTGAGTAAAGCACTGAAGAAAAAGCACTTACACCAACCTGGGAATAGAAAAGTTAAATTTAATCCACCTGGAGTGAAACATTTAGATATCTATGAGCTTATCTATAAGATCTATCCTGTGCACTTTTTTTCCTTTTTACAACAGCACTTCCTTAATGTGTTGACCAGAATATTGTTTGAGGTATCCAGTTACAAGATTTTATTGCAGGCAATATTTCCTGTGGTGTAACACCAGTGAGTGTATAAAAACCACTGGCCCGCTTAATACTTCTATAACTGGATGTTGTTGTCACAGCCTCGTACTTACTGGGACTGGACCGCTTCCTATTCAGCTAAAACTTTATTGTCAAGGTTTTCAAAACACATGCACGCATACATTTAAGCAAAGTCACGGAGTGAACATCTGCTGCAGATGGGGTTTTTTTGTTGTTGTCTTCAGACACAATCACAATTAAATTCACAATAAAACCTCAGGAATGACTTCTGTGCTATCACGCATGACCTCACTAGCTACATGCACACACAGTGCAGACGTGCACACACGCACACACCCAGTCGCTGTCTGTCTCACTCTCACACACAAACCACTGGCATACCAGAGAGTCTATATTTAAAACGAGCCCTGGGGATGTTTTTTAAATTTTATTTTCAGCTTTCAGACATTCTATCAAAAGTGGTCAATGTGAATACTCGGCTGTAGAGAGAGGGAGAGAGAGAGAGAGAGAGACTCTGAGCGATGATAAACATAGGTATGACAAAATACAACCTCAACAATGAGTCAACAGCTTTTAACATAAAGATAAGGCACATTCAGCAGAGGAGCATGAGAGTGCGATTATGAAATGTTTGAGCTAGACCCGAATAGTTACAAATTTGCTAAGGCTGCAAAATACCACCTTCCAAACTTGCAGCTTTTCCAAATACAGCCCTATCATCCCACGTCTCATTTTCAAAGCCTCTCTTTTCTCCCTCTCTCCTCCCACCACAAATCCCAGAACTTTGAGCACCAGAGAAAGAGAGAGAGAGAGAGGGAGGGAGTGAGAGCGCGACAGCGGAGATGAGGGGAGCGTTTAAATCTGGCGTTCCGTGAGTGGTCGGGTCGGTGTCTGGAAATCTTTCACATCCTGTTTACGCCGGGAAGATTTCAGCCCGGGACCGCAAAAAGCTGGCGGGGGCCTCTGCCTGGACACAGCTCCTCTCTCTCTTTTCTATCTGTTCCTGGCCTCCTTCGCCTAAAGATCTCAGTCAGCCTGCAAACCTTTCCACACCGCCTCCCTCCCATCAACACCTTCAAACCTAAAGCAAACACGTAAGCTTTGCCCCCGCTGCCCATGGCTGCGGGAGAATGACGGAGGGGGACTCAAACTCCAGATAAAAAGAATCCTTTTCATGCTGCAGGCACGCAGAGACCCCCATTTCATTTTAATATCCAAGTACAGGTTTAATAGAGCTGTGTTGCTGTATTTACAGTGTCCCAGTCAAACAGAAAGTTCCAGAGAGTGAAGAGGAGAAGTTTGGAAGCAAAATCCCAAAACTGGAATCATGTAGCATTAAAAAAATAACATCTCGTGAGTCTGAGGTGCAAAGCTTAATGAACAGAGGATCAGTGTGTGTCCCCCTGAGCAAAGCAGTTTATAGCTTTGGTCCTGAAATCAGTCCGTCTGCCTCCCTCAGCGGCACTTGCAGGATTTCACAACCATGTTGGAGAGCTGCTCAACACGTGGTGTGCGGCCTATGAAGTACATGATAGTGAGGGGCTCCAGGTCCTGAGGAACGCAGCAGGGTGTGGCGGATGCCTCGGGGTTCAACTTGTTGTAGAGCGGCAGAATCTGACCCGGGAACAGAAATTTGGAGATGTTAGAGCGATTTATCCAAAATTCAGTGCTGTAAGTGATGAATGAACATGCTGAAAAGTGTGAAGTTCAGCCCAAGTTTAAGCAGGACTGAAAAATAAAGCCAGTGTGGTAAGTGCCAAAAACAGCAGTCCATCTAATGGCCACAAACGAGCCAATCCCCACAGACTTCCATGTTTTAAAAACTGTTTAGGTCTGTTTAAATATTTTAGTCCTTGTAACATCTGCGTGGACATGATTCTATTTTTCATAACTCACCTGTTTCATTGTATTAAGGATTGTAGTTACAGGTCTGAGTGACCGGTTAGTGCCTACCTCTGCTAAGTTGAGTTGGTGTTTGAGGTGCTGGTGCCTTTTGGAGCACTTTTAATGCAAATAACTGAATAATAATATTACTTACTGGTTTATTGTACAATCATCCTGCTCCAAAAGTCTGTGCTCTGGCTTTAGGGAGTAAAACTCTACAATGCTATTATTTTTTTTGTGCTAATTAGCATGTATCTAGTATCTGTGCCTGAGTGCACCCATACAGTCTTTGAATGCACTTAAATGAAGTTTGCTGGCATAAGCGACTAAAGCTTGGGGTAAAGATTTAAGTGGCCTTAATACTAAATTCAAGGCTTCAAATGTCACAGTGGCTACCTCCATCTTTTAAATACATATCTATAGCAATCAAATCAACTTTGACTTCTTTAAGTACAGCCTTTAGGTTCTCCAAAATACTTTAACATGCACAGCAAAAACAGTTAAACTCTCTTAAACTAAAGCCACATTTTGACAGCGGCAAAATGTGTAATTGCTGCAGACTTAAGTTGAAAATAAATGTGAAATTCTACACATCTATAGTAGAGTGAAGTACAAGAAAGGTGAGAGTCAGTGAGGCTACAGGCCAAGCCCTTCGCTGAGTGAGACGGGCCAGCTGTGTTGCGTAAACCTATGTGCTCTTTAACAGGCTTCTGTGAGGTGTCAGCCCATTTATGATGCTTGGGTTAACCAGTGGTGTTTAGCTGCCACAAACAGTGTGCTAAGGGCTCACTTACGGGAAAATGTCGCCTGCATTTCAGACTTTCTGTACATTAACTTCAGGCTGAGCGTTGATTGGAATTTGGTCCAAACCAGAGTGTTTTAGCAGACGGGCTGAGGAGGAGCTGCTCAGATTTTTCTGACAATCACAGATGTTTTCTGTTTATATAATTTGGCCGTGTTTCCACACCGAGAAGTCTGTCACTGTTTCCATTCAAAATATTCAGCACTAAAGGTCATGAATCTCCAAATTGGAAAGAAATATAAGTTGGAAAAAAGAACACATTTGTCCTGCTGGAGGAGGTAATCTAAGTTATTAGTCTGAACTAGGATCTCATGAGATATGGGAAACTGTTAATATTGAGGTATCTGCACATGGACTCTGCTAATTAATAACAAGACCAAAAACTGCCTTCACCAGTTCTGTTCTATTAAAGGCACAGATTAAGTTTACTTCCAGCTATTATGTTGTAGTGTAGCTTTGCATTATTCCCATTTTAAAAATGATCCTTATTTACCTCATGCTGGGCCTCTGTGCAACCCATCCAAGCTGTTTTTGCTCCTCTCCCTTGAAACCAGGGTTCTCAAACTTTTCCTAGTATGCACCTCTTTAACTTCACTACAGACACCCACTTTTTTTTTTTTTTTAATTAATCATTAACTAAAAATAAAGATGCGAGCTGAAAATAACAATCCCACCTGCAGTGGCTCTGTGCCCCATGGGTGAGGCCTGTCCCACAGTTTGACAACCATCGCTTTAACCCAACTTTCTTCTGATTGGCTGTCCCTTGCAAACAGAAGCTTTAAACTGCAGGTGGGTGGGGCTTCTGTGCTTACATCCATAGCTGGATATTAGGAATATTCCCTATATTTTGGCTCACAGAGATTACCTGCACATATACTTATCTTATTATCCAGTTTAACACGAGGATCCACCACACCGGCATTTATAAAGTACAAAATAAGGAGAAGTATAATTTAACTGACATAAAAAAAATTCTCTTAGCAAAAGCAAAACATGTCAAATGCCAGCTGTCAACTAACCAGATTTCCTATTTTGTTTAATAATTACTGATCACTGAAAGTCGTAATAGCAAAATTTAGAAGAAAGAAAAACAAAAATTAAACAGATTATGTTAATAGCCAGGTGACCTCTTAACCCCGAGACTCACCATGTTGTAGTGGTTGTTGGCGCTCCAGAGGTAAGGACAGTTGCCGGCACAGAAATTGGCTTTGTAACCTTTTGGCTCGTGGATCCACTTCCAGTTGAGGTCACGCCTGAAGTCGATGTAGAGCGAGCGCAGGCAGCAGCCCTGGTCCGAGCCACTGAGACACACACACCATAAGCAGTTAAGCTCCCACTCTTCTCTTCAGTGTCATGGGAAAATTACCACAGGTCACCATCGAAGAACCAACCATCACATGGTAATAACTATGCAGGGCTGCCAGAGTTTTCCCCTGCAGCGTGAGGTAGCCTAAATAAAACGCTGCATGCCCGCTGGCCTGCAGTCTAAACACAGGGTCAGTGCTGTTAGTTTTGCCGTGCAATTGTCTGCAAAGTGGGTCACGAGGAGAAAAACAAAATGAAACCAAGTGCTCCCCACAACTAGATTTCAGAATTACAAAACTACAAATCTTGGAGGAGTGTCAGCACTGTCAGTCAGTCATACTAAACCACCACACGAGCAGCTGGTCGGCGGCTTACCGGGAGCAGGTTGAGGTGTCGGTGGCAGCTGCCCTCTTCTTGCGGTTCTTCTTGGCTGGGTTATCCACTCTGTCACTGGGCAGCAGGGTGAGGATGAGGTGCGGCGTTTTGGTGCTGAAGTCTGCCTGTCCTTTCACCTGACCGGGCTTCCTCATCTGACGGAGCCGCTCATCGTCCACGCCTACAGAAAGAGAAGAGAGGAAGACTTACTCTGACAAATTTATTATTATTATTATTTTAGAATTAAAAACTAAAACTTTCTGTCTTCCACCAGAGTCTGTGAGTGGACATCACTTTGTTTCAAAGCTAATGTGTTTTCATTTGTATGGTTTGTGCAATAGTCTAATCTTATTTTCATTTCCCATGCTTTCATTTTGCAGCTGCCCTTCCACAAACTCCACACTGTTTTCCTGCCAGGCCGAGGCATTCAGTTCACACTTTTTTTTTAACCTTTTTTTTTTCAATCCAAATATATTTAAATTCCAAGTAAATGCCCCGTTAAAAGGGCAGAAAAGTGTGTGCATTTTGTTTTTAAAGTTAGTCAGCCAGCTACCAGAAAATGTGTTTTTTCATACACGACAACAACTACTGAATCTGTCCGTGAAAGGCGCCGTCACCGCTTTGATTCTTATCCTCTAAAGTTTTTCTAAGAAGGCAGCAGAACTAACGTTCTTGTGCACATTTTGAATGTCATTGAACAAATATGACAGAAGTAATATGTAAACCAGATGTTTCCTACAGAAGGAACGATGGTCTGACTCTTTGTCTGACTTCATGGATCTTTTTTTTTTTTCTTCACTCTTTCTGAGCTACAGGAGCCAGAGCGCTGAAAACAAGCCCCTGCTTGTCTTACATCAGTATCACAAGTTAAATTTCTTTTCCCCCACGTGTGCAAAAACCTGACTTGGCTCAGTTGAGAGTAAGTCCTGCGGAAAGTGCCATAATTTGGGGGCCTAAATGAAGCAACACAGACAGTCTGGTATTCAGTAGTATCACTGTGTAGAGAAACAGTTTTTCCATTATTCCTGTACGATAGTGTGTGAGGGATTCATAAATCATTTTTGTTATTTATGTTCACTTTTTTGTGACCTGCTGGATATTTTTTTGCTGCACTCATAAATCTTTGACTCTTCCAAATCTGTTAACTTCGCATTTCGTAACTCAAAAGGGCGCCAGGACACAACCGAGGTTTCTTAAGTCTTGCTGGAACGCTGGCTGTCTTGCTTAGTTGTTCGTGTGAAAAACAATCTCACGTAGCTGCAGTAAAACTAACGGCGAATCCCAAACAGCAATCTAAAAACAATTTTCTCCTCCTTCTGATTTGCTGCCCCTCGCAAACAGAACAGCAGGTGGGCGGGGTTTCTGTGTGACTCAGAGAACCATGTCAGGGACCGCATGTCTCGCTGACGTCATTTAGAGGAATAAGCAGCAAAACTGAAATATTTAAATTAGTCTGAAGCCCTAGATTTATTCTCACTAGGAAAACTTCAGCATCTACCTTTTTAACAATATATATGACAGAATAAGAAACACCATCATCATCATCATTGGGTCCCTTTAATCTCAGTTTCCTGGACTAGAATGCTTTTATCGGTATCTGCAATGCATATAAATGTATGAGTATAAAGTCTTTTTATCATAAAAGACTGCAACAAACCAGCAAACAGGGCTTCCAGCTCCTCACTCTTGTTGGGAACGATGTTGTTGGTGGATGGGACGAAGGTGCAGCAGGGACAATGGACGCCCAGCTTCAGGCCAAGATTATTCTCTGTGGGGGGAAGAAGGCAAAGAGATGTGCAAACACTGACGTATGGATCACAGTGTGAGTTGGTAACAGCTCGCTGGTGCTGAATCTTACCCGGATCTGACACCCAGTCCTTCACGGTCTCTGTGACCTCCACAGAGATCCAGGCTCCTTTGGCTTTTGGCTGAACGGTGCGCGAGTCGATGTAACGCTGAGTGGACGTGCTGTCTTCATCTGGCTTTAGCAGCTGAGATAACAAACACACAGAAAGAGCTAGATCACCGTCTCGTCCATACATACGAGATGCTTCTGTGTTGGATTGAATTATAAATAACAATCTCCAGGCTTTAAAATCAAATCAAAGTGTTGCTCACTGAGAATGATGGCTATACCTGATAGAGCTCCACTCTCTGCTCTGAGGCCCGGGCCTGTGGGTTGGGAGCTCTGAAGATCCTGAACTCAGCCTTGACCAGGGTGCTGTTAGTCAGGTCGACACCGCTGACGTCAAAGTGGACGACTCTGTAGTGGGGGCTGGGTGCTGTTGGCTGCACCGCATCTTGAGGGAGCAAAACAAAACACTGTGGATGACTAATGCTCAAACAAAATCTCGTGCCTTGATACAATGTTGTATTTATACAGTGGGTTAAAACTGCACTGTGGGACTGATTGTCTCGGACATAATTACTGCTGATGAGCGTCTTGAACCCAAATTATAGGTTCGTGTAAAGAGACTAAATGCGTCGGGGCTTATGTTTAATATATGGCTGTTTGTTGTGCCCATGGTTTTCCTGTGTGAAAAAATCCCTAAACACCTAGAGAGTTAAACAATTATGGACCATGTAGTATCAGAATCAAAATGTCTAAAATATACTTTACAAATGTGTTGATCCACCCTTCTTTTCTTTGTATACGCTTTCAAGGAGCCAGACTTTCTGTCATTTTTTACAGTGGTCTTCTCCAGTACAGTACACTTCTCCAGGCTTTCTGGAGGTCTTTTTTTTTTTTTGGACACTTTTAACTCCTTTTCAGGCCTTGTGCCTGACTGTTTAATATGTTGAGCCATTTAACACTGACCTATGACTCATTCTAGTGTAAAACAAGGGACTTTAGTCAAAGGATGAACCATTTTGTGTCTACACATAACAGAGGACTTAGCAAACAGACATATTTAAATGGTATCTTTTGGCACTTTGTTACTACCAGCCTGACACAAAAACACATCCTATAATTACATTTATTTTGTTAAATTTACCAAAGCTACCAACGATAGCACAGTTTAATAGGCATAAATAGTATTTTCACACAAACAAGGTCGTTTTCAATGAGCTATTAGTTGAAAACTTGGCATATCTCAGGAACACTGTGCAGCATGTCCTTGAAAAACTGAAGAAACTGGACAAGTGGAAAACAAAAGACAGCAGGTCTACAATCTATCTACAGGACAGGAAAATATCCAACCTGACAAAGGACCTGAGAGATGGACCTTGACCTTCAGTTAATCCATCTACTCTTTAATGTAGCCTCATCAGAAATGGTCTCAGTGAAAGGGTGGCTGTTAGGAAATCATTTAAACGAAGGGAAACATGGAAAAAAAGGCTGAGCTGTACAAAATTACACAACAACTGGACTGAAATTGAGTGGCAACTGGTCTTATGGAGTGATCCAAATCAGACCTCTACATAACTAAAGCAGTGTGGAATCAGCCCAACAGGCAGCCACCATCCAAAATAGATCTTTGAATGTCCTTCAAGAAGCCTGAAGAACCTTACCTGAAGACTGCTTAAAGAAATAAAAAGAAAGATTGACGAAAAGTGTTAAGAAGAAAGGTGGTCACACTAAATATTGACTTTCAACCCCTCCCCAAGCAAAATATAAGGAACTAAAGGGTGGCTCTGGACTGTTGCACAGTTCTAAAAATTACAGTAGCTGTCAAATAATATAAATGAATTAAAAATATCACACTTGCTGATTTCAGCTCTTTTTGTGTTAGAATTTATTACAAATATTTATATGAACTTATAATAAATGGTGCACAGAGAAGGTGTTATATATGTAGTTAAAGCTAATCAAAGAAGGTAGTTTATAAAGCTTAGTTAGGAGACTGAATGACCAAACCAGATGCAACATTTAAGTGCTACTAATCAGCAGTCAGAAAATCATTTGTTTTTTAAATTTAAATAATTATCGGTCACTGTCGCTATGATATGGGCGGAGGGACTGTTCAGTCCCTTTGCTTAATTCTAATTATAGAGGAAGGTTAATACAAAATTCAGTGTTGAGACCCGGTAGGTGGTGCTTCAATAAATAATTTGGATCTGAGATCAGAGCTCTTGTTTGGGATACAGAATTAAGTATAAGGTGCAGAAAAGCTAAATGTGATGCCCCACATGAGGATGCAGGACCTGAGGAGGTTCAAATAAACCATCTCATGTTGGTGAACACATACTTGTGTTGCTGATAAATTGTTCAACAGTTAAAAAATGAATATAAAACATGGAAACATTGATACTTTTTGTTGTAATTCAATAGGATTCAATTACATAATCAACGCTCAACAACAGTGAATAGAGGCCTCTGTATTTGTTTTACCCAGGTGGGAAATATTCAGAAGTTTCAAACTAGTACACACTTTAATTCTTCTAAAGTGACCCCTGGAGACCGCGGGCCACACATTGAGAACCCCTGTCATGCATTACACATGGACTCACTTGTGTCGGTGCGGGGGGGCAACATGTTGATCCTCTGCACCTCTTTAGCATAGTAGTCTTCCTCGCTGCTTTCGCGCTCGCACGCGGACTCGGCCAGGCGTGCACGCTCCTTCAGCAGCTCCCGCGTGCTGTTGTAGAGCAGCATGACCTCCGGGGGCACCGAGCTCTGTGGCGGGTCGTCGTCGTCGTCCGGAGGGCTGCGGATGCGCAGCTTGCTGAGGATCTGACCGCGCACCGCCTCGATGCGTCGAGACTTCTGCGCGTCCAGGTTGATGGACTGGCACGTGTTGAACCCCTCCACCAGGAACACACCAGAGAACCGGAGCAGCAGCAGCAGCGCGAGACGGGGATACCACATTGTCCGAGGAGGAGATGCGAGGACGGAGATAATTCAGCACTGTGGGCTCTGACTAACAAGCTGCGTCTCCAAACCAAGCGCGCAGAAACGTGTGCGTAAAATGATTTAAACTGCGAGACCGAGGGTGAAACCAGAGCCTTCCTGACTTAGATCAATAAACTATTAAAAAAAAATCCAGCTCTAATGTGTTATTTTGGTCAAAACCGCGTCATGTAAAAAGGGAAAACCGCATCTGCTGACTTCACACTTCTGATTTTGTATTTTTATAACATTTTCATAGATGCGCCAAACACCAAACACACAAGGACGCATTATTTATTCTTTTAAATCTACATTCTACATTACAACTTACTGCGTCTAAGACAAAAACTTTTTTAATAATAAAAAAAAAAAAACAGCAACAAAACACTGTAAAAATGAAATGATTGGAAATTTTTCGTGACTCTTCAGGTCGAGTCTGGTGCGCTCAGAGAGCCTTGGTGTCCCGTGCCGGCGTGCGCTCTCTTCGTGTAAAGGTGGCGTTTTTTAACGACTGCCTGTCGAATGTTAAAGCGTTATCTCCGTTTTCCGCCGTCCATCCTCGGATTCGCGAAAAGCTTTCAGGAGAACAGAGTCGTCACAAGAGCTCAGCCCATGTCGCAAATCCTTCAAACAACAACTTCAGCGGCGCACTTCACCGAAAGCAGCACAGCTCCCGTGCCTTCACCCCCGAAACACCCATGTGTAGAGCAAAAGACTGTCCCATATCCGCTTCCAGAAAATCTAGCTACAACTTGAAAAACCCACTGAGGTCCTCCCATTCCCCGTTATAGGTAAACAGTGAGCTGGCTGTACCGAAACGTAGAAAAAAACATGTGATTTATGTTGGAAAAACACGGTGGGCCTGTTAAACCCCTCATATAAACATCTAAACACGGAAAAAGTCAGACGACGTAAAAAGACATGACGCAGAAAACATAAGAAAGAAGTCCTTGTGCTGTGACTTAAAAAAGGAGAGGAAACTTTACAGTGACCTGCAGATCTCCAATTAAATGAGCTCCAGCCCGGTGAACGCTGGGCTGAAAGCTCTGCTGAAGACACAGAGACCTGCTGCAGGATGTGACTCCATTATTCTGCAGATCCTCTGTGAGAAACTCTGAGACTGAGACAGAGAGAGAAGGAGGCTGGGAGGGAGGGAGGGATGGATGGATGTGATGGTGGGGCGGGATGCCACCAGAGTGAATGCAGTCTATTATTATGTAGGTAAAAACCATCTTCCTCCCTCCAGAAGAGGCACACACACATAGCTGCACATTTTGCAATTATTTTGTCCACAAATATTCACCACCCTCTTACCACAACTAAACTGCTCCAGAGGACTAGCTCGGCATTTCGGAAACCAAATCTTTACATTACTTTTGCTTAATATGTGCAATATAGCCAAATTATACACGTTATATGTTATAGTATACACCTGCCACTTTATTAGATACACTGTGCTCGTATAGTGTTAGACCGCCTTTTGTTTGCAGAGCTGCCTTAATTCTTCAGGGCAAATATTCAAGGTATTCAAGGTAATATTCAAGGTGCTGAATACATTCGTCAGGGATTTTGGTCCATGTTTCTGTGACAGCATCACACAGTTGCTGCTGCAGTCAGCTGCACATCCATGATACAAATCCTGTTCCAGGACATCCCAAAAGTGCTGCATTGAATTGAGATCTGGTGACCGTGGATATTGTCAGAAACAATACACAGGTATCCTGTGATGTCTATACATCATTCAAAGTGCCCAAGGTGCAGTTGTAAGAGAATACCCCCAAGACCATTACATCACCACCACTAGCCTGAACTGTTGACAGCAGGATGGATCCATGCTTTCACATCGTTTACAACTAATTTTGACCCTTTCATCCAAACATTGCAGCAGAAATGAGACCTATCAGAGCAGATGTTTTTCCCATCTTGTCCAATTTTGTTGAGCTCATGATATTAATAGTCTTATTTTCCTCCTCTTGGCCTGACAGGAACAGCCCCCAGCGTGGTGTTTGGCTGCTCCCCTGCATACCTGGGTTGTAACGAGTGGTTATTTGGGTTATTGTTGCCTTCATGTCAGCTCGAAAGAGTCTGGCCATATTCTTCTGATATCAACAACGTATTTCCACCCACAGAAATACTGCTCATGGGATATTTTCTCTTTTTAAGATCATTCTATGTAAACTTCCATGTGATTCACTAAATAACTATTTGCATCAACAGACAGCTGAACAGGTGTACCTAAAGACGTGAGTGCATGCAAGGAGTTAAATGCCAATGTTACATCTAGCACTCCCATAGAGTGAAATGTCACTGGGCTCTGACGCCTTCAATCAATTATTCCTAAAAACCTGTGAAAGTGCAGTAAAGTCATGAAGCCCTATGTACAGCAGTATCAAAAATACTAATAGGGAAATGCAAAGTTCAGATTAGAGAAGCTGTGATCCACTACTGCAGTATTCTCAAGCTAGGTCTCCAGAAACCCACAGATCCCAACAATAAATAATCCAAAATCAAAACTGTAAGTTTATGAGTTTCAGCACTCCTGTTGATGGCCATTTGTCACCTGCCAGCAGAGCTGAATGAGAGTAGTATCGATTTCTGCTAAAAGGTCCATTTCCCAAAATGCGAAACCTCTTAAATATTTATGCAACATAAAAATGCGGATTTCAAAATGCAGCTTTAGGCTGGGTGTGATTTCAGGCTTTGACTTGTTCATGCAGTGTTTAAAGGCTTACTTCTAATTTTATTAAATCACTCCAAAGGCAGTCTATGCCCCGCTTTAAAAAAAAAAAACTTTATCTCTTTAAGCTTTCAATCTAGCGCCTTTTTTTCCCTCTTCGGTCTCATTGTTAATTACAGCTCCTAACTCAGACAGGACTATTAATCTGTCAGGGGTGGCTTTTATTGCTGCTCTGCTGCCATCCCATTATACCGTTATTATAGTTGCGGGTGGAGGCCTGTAATTGCTGTAAGTAGAAGGAAAAGGTAGGAGAGACTCAGGCTGCCTTTAGGCTTCTGGTCAGGGCAACCTCCCCCTTCATCGTCTGTTCTGGCAGTGTTTCTAAAAATGATAACAGCGCCTGCGAACACACAGGCTCCTGCTCCAACTTGACTGCTGCCGCTTCACATCAGACAGAAGACGGCGAAAGACGCCCAATTAGTCAACATGGCGCTCAAATCCTGTCACCGATCTTACAAAGATCAGGCACATCACAGAACATCTCAGATCAGAGAAGCATGCCCAGGTGGGGTGTTTTCTATGTCTGTGTCTGACTCTGTGTGTGTGTGTATGCATGAGAGCTGTAATATGTGGCTTCAAAGGACAAAAAAAAATAAAAAAAAATAGAAAGACTTCCTCAAAAACAACTTCCAGCCTGCCTGCCTGCTGTTTCTGCCTCTTTTTCCTCAAAGCCAAATATAGACAAGCCACTGCCACGTCATCTGGCCCTCAGCAGAAGGCAGGATGGGGTTCAGAGCCAGCCTCTCAGGGTTATATTTTAGCATATAACTGAATCCATATTTTCCACTAATGACTCTGGGTGTCATGAAAATCTGGACAGTTTTATTGAAAAAGGAAAAAAAGAAAAGAAAAGAAACAAACAAGAAAGGAGTCAAAACAGTAACAAAAATAAATACAGATAAAACAACTGGGGGTTACTCTCAGGGAACAATTGCATCTGTCAGTCGTCAAATCTTCTCCCTCCATCGGCAGCATCGGCTGTTCAGATGTCACAACTACAATCAAACCAGTGGCCTGTTTTTCAACTCTGACCAGAGTCCATCCTGTCTCTGAATACATGGAGTCCAGAGTCAGAGACACAGTTTGGGGGGGTGAGGAGGTGAATGGAAACCGCGGCGGTGCCGTCTACACCTCGTCTTCATTCAGCAGCATGTTTGGGATTCCTTTGGAGATCGGGAACTCCCGTCCTGATTCAGGGCACTGCAGACAGCCCTCTATCACCTCCACCTACAATGCAACCGACAAGAAGTCATCACTACGTGGGACTACAGTGCAAAATACACATATTATCACCCCCCCCCCCCCCCCACTCCATAAT
>VUQR01024967.1:36261-53166 GCA_015108515.1 Hemichromis elongatus | reverse complement strand
AAAACAGCAGGTTAAAAAAAAAAAAAGTGTTATAGTCTGGACCTAAGACATGATACACAGCTCTGACTCTCTGGGTGACCTCATTATGTTTGTTTTAGATTTATTCTTTTCACAGAATAAATCTAATCCACTGACCTGTACGAGTCCCGGTCCAGGTGTCTGATTGGGACAGTAGCTGAAGGCTTTGCTGAGGCTCCTGAGGCGGCTGAGGATGTCCAGATCCAGCTCGGCACTAAGCTCAGCCAGCTCCACTCGCACAACGCTGTTCCGCCGCAACACCTGCTGTTTGCCCTGAAGACACACATGAAGACACAACAGGTTAAAGAAAAAATAAATTGTTGTCATTCTCACATCAGTCTTCGACATAATGTTTGGTTGTTTGAATAGCTAAAATATACTACAATAAGGCTAAACATTCAGTGGTCAATCGTTATGAATAGCTTCATAAAAATCAGCGTGTATAAATACTGTAAAAGCTGCAGTGCAGATTTTTCAGCATAGACCAGTTTCAGCTATTTGAATACCCACTATCAGGGTATCCCAGCTCCATTGCAAACGCATTATTATTTGCTATTTGAGAGGCTAGGTCAGCAGACTAGTCGATGACTAGAAAGGCTGAACGATGTATTTAGATATGCTTACCTTACGCAGACGTTTTTCTGTGAGGCTGTAGTGTAACTGGGCACACGGTCTGGCTGCAGCTCCAACTGTGAACAGACCAGCTTTCTGGAACTGAAGCAACTGAAAAGAGAAACCCAGAGGAGATTTGAGACTGGATTTGTATTTTTTCCCTTTGGGGTGTCATTCTCCCTTGGAGTGGTAAAGAAGCAACAAATACACCCCTGTCAGACAAGGAAATGTCATCTCAAACATTAAATTCTTATCTGACATTTTCAGCTATGACATAAGTCACTTTTCATTTATTTTACAATAACTCCAGTGTGAATAGCCATTTCCCCAAACCTTAAATATTGATTTTTGTTAAATTTTTGAATGCTTATTTGAAATAGCTTATTTTGGACCATGAAAACACTGCCTTTAATGTGAATGCCTTCACAAAATTAAACTCTTAGCACGGAGACAAGCTTTCACCTTTACAGTGTGAACACTGCCTGTTTTTGTTAAAAAGCTCCACAGATTGACAGAGAGATCTACCTCACAGTACTCCGGCTTTCCGTCCTCCCAGAGGCACTCCAACAGTTCCAGTCTGCTGAAGGAAAGGTCAGAGGTCACAGCCCTGTTTTGGCGTCTCCCACTCCGCATCTCACAAGCAACCTGCACCGCTGCTCCTGTTAATCTGCAGAGAGAACAATAAAGAGAAACAAACTTTTGGTCTCAATGGGAAAACCTGAGCAACTGTGTGTGAATGCTATCATCCCATCATCAATCACAAGCACATGATTATGAAAGTGTATTTTTCTGTCTCCTAAACCAAAACGCCAATAAAAGCAAAGTACGTATGTATTTTTTAACCTGAGATTTGAGTGTGGGCAGGCTTTGGCGAATCCGCCTCTCAGATGATGGAAGTCTCTTTCACTGAACATGCTGTCCTTGAAGGTGGCCAGCTCCTTGAAAAACACCTTAGACACCTGAGCCAATGACGAGGCTCCGTCAGCCCTGGAGGGTTGCGGGTCCTCCTGCAGCAGGGTTAGAGTGAGTCCGCCAAGGGTCAGTCGCAGCAACGCGTCAGGCTTCAGCAGCACTGCCTGGCTGCTGTGTGATCGTCCTGCAGAGATGAGAGTTCAGCATAGAGACAAAGCATGTCCGGGCTTTCTCGCTTAATATAAGTAAATTAAATTTGCTTTACATTTAAGTGTCATGGTGTGACACTGCTTCCATTCGTAAATGTAATCATGACACTTATTATATTAGATCTCCTGATTCCTCCACAGGCACAAATGCCAGCACTACCTTATTTTAACATCATCTACTGGCACCCTTCTCTTTTGTTGTTTCTCTCAGAAAATTCCAGTAACTTGTCTGAAAATTAAACTTTTTTTTAATGTATAAATATCAGACATACAAGCTTTGTGTGGTCATCCAATGTTGCAAGACTGTCCACAGTGTAAAATCAGCGTACATACAAACCTGGCAACCCAGGTTAGGGTGTATGTCTGCAGGTAGACCAATTAGATGTTCCCTGACTTAGCCATTTTTGCTTCACCACTTCTGCTTCCTTTACAGCAAAGCAAATTGAAGATTAAGACTTGAACAGTGAGTTGAGCCATAAGTGTTACTCTTTGGATGTGTATGACTTTCGTGAAGCTTGAAAGATTCAAGCTTCCTGAATCAATAGCAGCCCCTTTTTCCCCAAGTATTCAGGTATAGATTGAGCTTCAAACTGTTCAGTCCTCTAGCTGGACAAATACCTCTGGCGTCTTTGTGCTAAGCTAGAAAAGTGTAAAACTGTGTACTTTCAAAAAAATCATTTTGCACATATCCCACCTGTCCCAACATAAAACCACAACTTAGCACTCCACGTTACCTCTACTGCGTCCGCTGGCCTGGGGTAGACCGGATACACAGCCAGCAACAGGATATCTCCTGGGACAATTCATACCCTGGCAGGAAAAGTGAAAGTGAAAACCAAAAGATTAACAAATTCCCATTTAATGCATGCTGTTCTTGAACATACATATCTTTGTGCTTGCACTTGGTGCTAAAAAACATTTTCCCATTTGTTAACACCTGTGAAATGCCCAAGATACAATAAATGAATAAAATAAAAACGTAAATTAGATATATTAATACTTTCGAATACAGATCCAGAAATTTATTCTGACAAATTTTGGGCCTTAAAACATTCAGGCATCTGGTAGAAATTGAAACACACACACACACACACACTCTTACACAAGGTGTACCTGTGCAGACAGCGGTCCTGGCTGCGTGAAGCTGGCTACACTGTGTGTGGAAGACTCCATGTCGCTGTCTGACAGCTCACTGCCGGAGCGGACAGATGTCACACTGCTCGTCATCCCAGCAGGACCCATGGAGTAAAACATTTCTGCAGGAACACACGCAGGCACACACTGAGTGATTAATTACCAAAATGTAAACAAACACTTCTTCACGTCATGTTCCTGTAAGAAAAGGAGCAGCAGTTTTACACACCTTTAGAAACAGGACATAAAATTAAAATACCAGACTACTCTCTGCAGCTCACACAATCAAACGCCAGACTGGTGTCCTGTATCTTCTTTAAATTACACTATCAAAGGTAACTGTGCATTAACTACATGCTAAAAAACAACAAAAAACAAACTAACTCATGCTTCACAACTTACTCGTCTTTTTTTGAATTAAATATATATATTGTTAATAGCCCTGCTGAGGTTAGGATGCATATGAAGCAGACACAGTATAAGAGGTCTTGTCCTGATCTGTGTACCTCCATTCTCCATGCCGGTGACAAAGGACTCAAGCTCAGGCTCAGTGTCCCACTCGTCATCTCTGGGACTGGAGCCGAGCTGCTTACTGAGGTCTTCCTCAATCATTCGCATGTCATCTGAGTCTAACGGACGACTGTGCACTCCGCCGCACTTGGTCTCTGGCTCTGGGTAATAGAGGAGCAAATATGTGATTAAAATGGTTCAAAGAAAAACAGACCGCGTGTGTGGCCTCACATTTAAGAGGTGTTTAAAAATATCTGTGACATTACTGTTTAGCTCCAGGCTGCAGCAGGAAAAGCCAGACTAGTCTAGGTGTTTAGGGACAGAGACATTATGGGGCTATACAATGTACTGCTTAAATTTGTGAGCCCCATACTACTTTACAGTTCAGAGAATGAATGGATACATTTCAGGTGTAATATTATGAGCAAGCGCAATAACCTACATGACCATAAAGGGGAAACAGAGACATTTCTAATTTTACCATCATTTATTTGTTACTATACTCTCAATAATCCAACTATGCCTCAACCAGTCTCCTGCTTTCTCCTAGAGTCACCTGACTCTAGGAGAAAGCATGCCATTCTTTAAAGTATACCGGTACGACTATTTTAGGTCATGGCATAATCATAATCTTAAAACTGGTCTTTCATTAGTTTATTTCTCACTGCCTGTTTTACTGTACCAGTGTCTATACAGAGGGCTGCCAGCAGGTCTGTCAGATGGGTTATTTGATCAGGAGACAGCAGCATGTGGACACAGCCCACTTTCCCATCCAACTCCAGCTGAGATTCAGAGAGAAAGAAAAGAGAGAGAAGTCAGTCTGAGATAGTAGTTGTGTTTTTGCATCTCTTAGAGTGCATGAGGGAGCTGCATGCACCTTTGGTCCGGGCAGCATGTCGTTCTGTTTGATCTTGACGGTGGTCTCAATGAAACCGGAGCAGCTTCCTATGAGGAGCGGCTGAGATAGAGGCGCAGCTTGTGGCTTGGCCTTCTCCCCTTCCTCCTCCTCCTCCTCATCATCGTCACCTTCTTCTCCCTCACTAGCCATGGCTGAATCAGTGTGTTCCTCCTCAGGAGGCCTCTGTCAAATGAAGGCAAATGAAAACCAATTTAGAGATGAAAGCCTGGAACATTTTCTTCTTAACATGATGCCAGCTGTAAATTATAATTCAGTTCTAAAGAAAAAGCAGATCCACACCACTTTGTCCTCCCGAGGTATCACACACTATTATTATGGAAGTTGTACTTTAGATACATTATTATCCTACTGAAGTCAGACAGGTTAAAAACGCTGCAGACTTTCTCCAATCAGATTGTCTAAATTGATCTTACAGTCTCAGTTTAAACATCAGCAGATCATGACTGTATTATATCTGAAAATTGTTCCCACAGTTCTCCACATTTAGTAGCCTGATTACTTGCATTCCAAATGGAAACTAAAAACAATGTAAGAAAAAAAAAGGTAAAAGAAATAAAGGAAATAAAACAGAAAAGATATAGAAATCTGTGGCAGTGTGGTCTCCATCACCTGTACTATGCCATTGCTATCATAGAACAGCTGAACAGCACTCAGCTGGAGAATCTTGTGGAGGAAGGCGGGCGGCTGGTGGATGTCGACAGGCACGGCAGTCTGGCTGGCTGGATCTCGCACTGCCTCGTCAAAATACTCTAGCCTTGAACAACATGGCAAAAATCAGAAACGTACACCCTTTAATGCAAACGACAAATTTAAATTAAGTGAGAAAAAAATTACAATGGAAACCGAGGAAGACATTACACCTGCAAACTGGTTCAATATGACAAAACACCAGTCGTGTAATTAATGGCATGCTGATAATTAACTTAATATTCTGACCAGAAATACACGCTTACACGATTAGTGCCTTCAGCACCAGGACAGCTGAAACAGAAGCTCCTGCTTAATAAACACTGCATGTGTAACATGCCTTACTTGACCTGAATCAGTTCTGCCCTTGTGGTCTCTGATCACAGATCAGCAACGCACAACCTGTGCAGCTTTGTCAATATGCCAGGAAAACAGAGTCATCAGTCTCACAGCAAAATGCCAATAACGTCATGACATATGAAGCACACAGAAAGGACGTAGGTTTAGAGTCAGAAGTGTGCAGGGTGTTTAAAAAATGACTATACTGTAAAGTAAGTCTATTTTTAAATAGTCTTTACCTTCCTTTTCAAATAATAATTTGCAATTGTAAACTAATATTAGCAACTATAGTTTAAATAATTTAAAAGTACTGTTTTTTATCCCATTTAAAGTCCAGCCAGTGTGAAAGCAACCTGAGAGATTTCTGGATTATGACCATTTAAATCCTCTCCAGTTTTCTTATACTTGGATTAAAGTTCTAAGATCAATCTGAAAATATAAAATTTGGGGTCATTTGTAGCTACCTTTTCATAATACAACAGAAAGAGTACTTTATGCTTCAAACTAGCATTTCCCGCTTAAAATACTGTCAGTAAGCAGGCTTAGTGCATTTTTCTGACCATGCTTGACTACTGCAGTTGGAAATTGTTACAATGTTATTTCAACAATGTAGAAAGAATATATCAAACCATTAGGAACAGCTCTCTCTCTCTCTCATTCTGATGATTTATTATACACAGCATGAGTGACTCATCAATGTCACGGTCACAGAATCTGTGTTATTGACAACACCTCAAGCATAGGCCGCAGTTATCTGTAGCCACTGTTCAGCAGAAAACTGGTAATGTTTTAAATGTGCTTTACACTGAGGCCATGGAGTGCAAGCTCACAAACAGAACAGGCATCTCTTGCTTAGCAGCTGATGATTAGTGAAGACCTGGCCTTCATTTTTGGTATTCACAGTAAAATGTGAGCATGCTTACTGAAGAAATATAAAATGCTGTGCTTCATATGCAGTTTCTGTTTGAGTTTCTACTCACCTAGGAGGGTGTGCAGACAGCATTTATATCTTTATGACAATGGCTCCTATTATAATGCTACAGCCCAAAAGATACAGCTGTTAGCTGATATGATTAGCCCACACACGGACCATCTGATACAACTGTCCACCTGCAATGACTGCAGGTCACTTTCAGCCACTTCTTAAAACAAAATCTAAAATATTTTAATTTTTTGAAATGCAAACCTAATCAGTAAAACCAACACCATAACTTTTTAATCCCTAAAAATAAACATCCAGCCCTGAAAACCAAATTCAGTGACTTCATTTGACAACTTCTGCACACATTTAAGTGTAATGCAAAACACATACAGCCACATTTAAAATGATTTTTATTCTCTTACTGATAAATGCAAATCTAGGGAAGAAAAAGTAGCCGGAAGTTTATAGGAGTACCGAAAAGCCCAATCACAATGGCTGCATAAGTTTTCAGAGGGGATTGCAGCTACAGCATAATATCCCACTTAAGGATCAATTCCAAGTAAGCCTATTATAATTTCATTTGCAAATTTCATGAATTTCTAGTGAATGTAAAAGTAAAAAACACACATACACATATTGCTCCCTTTTAATACACTGAATGGAGACAATGTGACCCTAAAAGACAAGTAAAGTTACTGTCAAATAACCTACTGAAGCACAAGTTATATATTCATGTCTTTTAAGGCGTTTCCATTACTACCGGAAAGGTTGTTACTACTGTACTCTAATTGTAGTATCAATGAGACTGCAACTGTATGTAAAATAACCTTCAGTGAAAACAAAGTCTAGTTTTCTTTTTCCTGTTTGCAGCTCATATTCCATCAGGAAAAAGAAAACAGGAACTCACCGTTTAATGTGCACTTCTAAGGCAACGCCTGTTTCCAGGTCCAGAGGCTGGTGCTCGATGCGGACGATAGTGTCTAGAAAGGTGACTTTAATGCGACGAAGGACTGCAAAAACAGACGAGACAACAGATACACAAAAGTTCATCAGCACTGATCTCTTACATGAGCTCTGCTTTGCTCTGAGTGGTGGGATCTAATTTGTACATTTACAGTGTTTCTACTGTCTACCTGTGCACATCTGCTCAGTCAAAACTGAATGAAGTCAAATTCTGACTTGTCAAAGTGAGAGCTTACCGTTCTAAACATGTACTGCTAATCCACCTCCTTTTAAAACAGTGCATGTCAAACTATGGTGGAGGCCCCAGTATTGGATAATAGCGCCAATACAGATGGGGCATGAACAACTATGGAAAAATGTGAGGTGAAACAAAGTTGAACCGACATGTTTTGTTGTAAGGACATTAAACCAAAAAAAATAAATAAATAAATTTTGGAAGCAAAAGACATGAACAGCAACTTGGTGGAGTTACAGAACTGTGTGCCCAAGATGACAATATTAAGGATATAACCTCTCACTGGAATCAGAGCCAAGAGCCAAGTAAAGAACAGAAAGTACAGCCTGGAACTGATCAAACAAAGAAAGAATTACCTGTACAAACAATGACCTCCTTATCTGAAACATCAATCATATTAAATGTGAGCACTCGCCAAATTATATTACGTAAAATAAGTACAAGTATAACAGGGCCCTTTAAAGTTGCTTTCTGAAAGCTTGTTACTAGCAGTCTGTTGCAAAACACCATTTTCTTCCCCTTTCTTTAGTTGACTCTATGAATGCCAGACAACACAGTTTGACTCACATAAAATGATACTTTTGCACCAACAAGGTGATTTCCAAAAGATTTCTGAAAAGTTGGCATATCACACCATGTTGTTCAGTGTCTTAAAAAATATGGAAACGATAAGTATTGGACAAAAGAAGAAGTAACAGGCCTAAAAATAATCTACAGCAGATGAACAGTATCTCAAAGTCATGTCTTTAAGAAATTAGGCAAAAATCCAGCAAAGTGCTGACAGAGGAGCTGAAAGATACATCAGGACTTTCAGTTGATCCATCTGTTGTTCAACAAAGCTTCATCAGAAATGGTCTCAGTGGAAGGATGGCTGTTAAGAAGCCATTCTTAAAGAAGGAAAACAGGGATAAAAGCGGCGGTATGCCAAATTTACCAAGAACTTGACTGCCACGAGTCTTACAGAGTGATTTTCAAATCACTGTCAGTATGTCCAGAAGAGATCAGGAGAGAGGTGCTGATGTAAATGTTTACAGCAGGGGTGGGAACTCCAGGCCTTGAGGGCCAGTATCCTGCAGGTTTTAGATCTCACCCTGGGTCAACACACCTGAATCAAATTATTAGTTTATTAGGTCTCTGGAGAACTTCAAGAAACGTCGAGGGGGTAATTTAGCCATTTAAATCAGCTGTGATGGATCAAGGAAACATCTAAAACCTGCAGGACACCGGCCCACGAGGCCTGGAGTTGGGGACCCCTGCTCTAGGAATTATGACTATCCAGGTATGTAGTTGCTACATCAGGGGTGTCGAGGGCCGGTGTCCTGCAGGTTTTAGATGTTTCCTTGATCCATCACAGCTGATTTAAATGGCTAAATTACCTCCTCGACATTTCTTGAAGTTCTCCAGAGACCTGGTAATGAACTAATCGTTTGATTCAGGTGTGTTGAACCAGGGTGAGATCTAAAACCTACAGGACACCGGCTCTCAAGGCCTGGAGTTGGCCATCCCTGAACTAAACGAACATAAAAAAAAAACACACCAGTGTGGAGAAATTGTAAATTAAAGTGGCCAACTGTGAGCAGTTAAATATGCAGTTTCAAATTTACCTGATACTTTTTCCTCATTAGTTACACCAACCTATACGTATGCTGGAGGTAAATGATCAGATTCCCGATCTCTCGCAATAATAATTGAATCTTCTGTGTAAATCCAGTTTGCAGGAAGCCAGAGGACGTCACTTAGCAGGCATGGGATTGAACAAGTGTGTAGTGAAACTGTTGACCTGTAGCATGCCCTATATTATATTTATGTCAACATTCAGAATCCTGTTTTCTTTTGTCCAAAGAAACGTCTGTCGAAGAGAAGCCAGCGATTTAGGTAACACCATGAGGTGTGGTAAAGATAAACAAAAGCCCCTTTCAACCCCAAAGTAGGAAACGAAATGTGGGATGATGGGTAACAGCCCGGAGTCACTGAGCATTGGTAATATACAGAAGGAGAATGCCACAGTGATGGCTTTCTATTTGGAATGTGGTGGAGGGATAATCGGGGAGATAGATCATAAATAGTTAAAAATACATAGTTTAAACAATAGTTAGTTGAAATGTCCACAGCTGAGCCATCTCAACCACCACCACCACGAGGCCAGCAATGATGCTTTCCCCCTTTCTTAAAGAACAAAAAAACAACAACTTTGGCTAGTTTTATAATTCTTTTACATCCAAAATAAAATATGTGAGCGTCAATAAATGTTATGCGTTTTGAAACAAAGTGAGTGTTAATGTTCATCCCTCTGTGTGCGTGTGTGTTGGTCAGTGAACCATCCGATACACACAGTTTCTGGTACACATGAAGTACAGCCTATTGCAATCAACCTACCTTAATTTATCCCCATCTGGCCTCTGATAGTATGTGTGGCAGTTTCCTCGTCTGCAAGTGTGCTAGGATCAACTTGTGTCTGGGTTGCGTTAATTTTATCAACAGACGATGAGCAAGACGCTTCATGCAAAAAATCTGCATTTCTGCCTCTTTTATGTACTCCACCCAAGTACGCATGCGTCCTTCAGGGGACTATTACAGGAATGAGCACTGGTCAGTGGTGTCTGCACCTGTCTGTGTCTGCAATAAAGACTAATCTCCACCTTACTGCACTCTCTTTTGTTTGATGCCCCTCTCACACACACACAGTGACAGCAGGGGAGAAAAGGGTGATGACAGAAACAAGCGTGACTTGCATGTAACACATAAAACACTCAAAGAAAAAGAGAGCAAATAAAGATCAATAAAGTAAATAAAATGTTATGGCTTTATATTTTTATTTGCACATGTTTGTTTCTTGGGGGAAAAGGGTTTCCTGGGGAATGGATAGAAAGTACTGTATTCCAAAGTGATCATAACTGTGATGGTTTGTGGGAGTTCTTGTGAACACTTGACTTTTCCCCATTGCCGTGGAAGTTCTTTTGTCTGCATGCCAGCTATCACATTTAGACAAGTGACAATCGGCATTCAGACAAACTGCTTTCACTCACCCGTCTCAATAGTCTGTGCAAACATCTCAAGCCCCTCCAGTGGGGCAGGGGGCTCCTCTGAAGCCTCAGGGGGGTCCTTTAGGCACTCCTGAGCCAGCTGCATGCTGGAGGTCATGCTGGATGACCAACCTTGCGAGTCCCAGCCCCCACCTCATGGCAAAAAACAAACAAACAGGGAACACTGAGTGATTTCTGTACTTTAGAGCTTCGGGATCAGGACTGCATTGGCCAATTACAATTCTTTCAATTCTTTTAATTTCTTTTCTTTTTTAGTGAGGTAATGTTTAAGTTCCACATATGAGGCAAGATTTAGGTTGAGCTAGATGTGGACCTGAAAGGAGTCACGAATAAGGATTTAAGGAAGCTTCATTAGTTCAGTATATTTGATGCTGCAGTTTTATCTTGTATGTGATTTACTGACTATTTGGAGACAGTAATAAAACAAGTCTGAACAAATTGCCTGAGCTCTAAAATATAAAAAATAAAAATATAAGTTTACTGTGAAAGGAAATGGGAGAATTATTGCAGTCCTTGTTCACATAAATAGTACCAAATGAATGTCTTCTTATCCTGTTTACATTTTTTCCATTGTCCTTGAAGACTAATGATGTAATCTTAATAATTATACTGATTTTGTCAAACTGGGTTTTCATGTTAAGAAATTAAAAGAAAGCTGAGTTACTGGATGAGGCGTGTTTGGTGTCTCAATGACTAGACTTTAAAACACTAGAACTACTAAACCTAAACCTAAATTTGCATAACTTCCCTCAACCCAACACCTACTAGAAATACTGGCTTTTTTTATTTTTCGGGGGAAGTCCCGAGGTGTTAATCACCCCTGCTGAGATATTCACAGGTCGTCCTCCAGCTTTTGTTGTTGAGCTGAAGGCCTGTGAACATCTCAGTGGGGTGCTAGGAGGTGTTAGGTTCAGGGGAATTTATGCAAATTTGCACAGGGCTAGTAAATCTAGTAGTAGGGACTTGCACCAAGAAAAAAAGGCTCAGTAATTTTAGTGTTAAGTGAACTTACTGGTCCGGTACTTGGGTCGACATGTTATCTGAAGACCAGAAACCATTAAGGTGCAGTGATCAGTCAAGAGAGCCTGCCAAGGGATGGTCACCGTTATGCTGCTCACAAAGCCATCTACTATCTCCAGAGGGGCCCCCAGGGACTCCAAAAGCTCATTGACCGCCTGTTGTAAAGAGAAGGCAGTTAGCAAGGAGCTACTAAGAAGTAAAAGTAAAACAAAAAATGGAAATATTCGGTTTCACATTTGCCTAATCACTCTAGTATAGTGTGTCATGGCCAAGTATATTTGCTGAATGCAGACAGAGGTGAACCTAATCTCGTGGGCTAGTGGTGCGTTTCCTAAGAGTGGATTTCCTCGAAGAAATGTGACCTAGGCTGGAAGTCCGACGCTGGAGATTGTTGTTGAATTCAAGCGCAGTTGCGAAATAGTCGAGGGAGCACGAGTCCGACAAAAACACTTGATGGCTGCTGGTCGCGTGCCAAGTCCACCTTGTCCTCACCGTTAAAAACTTACCCAGACATCGAGGTTGATATCCTTGATGACACCGCTGCCGTTGTACAAGTCCAAGCCCAGCTGATCGAGGCTCAGTCGCTCCTGCAAAAAGTGACCGAGGTAGTGCTGTAAAAGGTACCGACAGGCCCGCTTCTTGATTGAGCCCGACCAGGGGAAAAGCCAGCGAGACATAGGGCCAGAGAGAGCGGGGAGAGGGAGCGAAGAGGTGGTGGAGGAGAACGAGTGCGAGTACAGCCCTCAGGAAACTGCATAACAGACTAAAACAAAGTGTGCTAAAACAAGGAATGAGCCACAGCTAGCTACAAGGGGCTAAGGAAGGGGTATACCGTAACTCTAGTTCTCCCTAAGGTTGACACAAAAACTACAAAATCCTTTGTGTCAGGACCCACGAAGTTCCTACGATACTTTTTGAGAGGCTACTCCAGCTGAAGGTGTCCGTCTTGACTCATATTTTTGTCAGGTTTATGTCGAATCGGAGCGATAAGTCCTCCTCGCTTATCCCTTGTTTCGGGGTTGTTTATTGTTATCATTCGCCAACTGCTGGAGCGTCAGTGCGTAACGCGTCACACCGACGTAGAAAAAAACCGGAAAAGGGACGTGTCTATCCAGGCGCCATTTTTCTAAGGTCCGAGTTTTACAAATAACTATATAGAAGGTAAAACGACATGGAGGACCAGCATTCACAAATTTGGTCTTTTTATAAAATGTGATGGGGTTTTTTTATATATATAATTGTGCTTTAGTGTGTTTCCCTTTGTATCTTAAAAAAGAAGAGAAAAAGAATTTGTGCTTTTGCCGTGATTGTCTCCTTTGAGTTTTCTTGCAGATCGTATTTGCTGGAACCAGGTCTTTACCCTTAAAATTTGTTTTGGTCAATTCAACTGGTTTTATTTACCAAGAGGTCTAGCATTCCAAAAACGTGTTTTATTTTTATGTATTCAAGTTTTTGGTTTTATCTCAATTATATTTAGTATTATAAACATTAGATGTTTTAGTATCATGGGTAAGGCAGATGCAAATCTACTTCATATATTAGAGCCACCTCCATAAAGCAAATACGGACTTAAGGCCAGCTTCCCTCAAAATGTACATCTTCTTTGTCCATAATATCTGTTTTCCCTCCATTTTGCATGTTCACACCACTTCAGACCTGACTACTCTATCTCCAAACTGCTCAACCTGAGCTGTCTCTGATATACAAAAAAAATAATAAAATTAACCCAAACTTCACAATAATCTGGATGGCCATGATGGATGTAGGAACTATAGCAGCATGGTAAAAATTTCATTTACATTTTTTTTTAATTTTCCACACATTTGCCTGGATAAAACTTTCTGATAAATATAATTATCCAGACGCAGTACCATCTATTTTTAATTTTTCTTATCAATTTTACATCTTTCAATAAGTCAGTCTTTCTCAGTTTTTAAAATATATTGACTTTTTTTGCTGTAAACTGAAATATATTTGAATTATTGTCATATGTCAAATGTAGTTGTATAGTCATTTTCCCCTCACTTTCCCACTCTTTTCTTATGTAGCCTTGAAGGAAATGTATTAGTTGTGACAAAATATATTTTATTGTTAAACATAAAGAAACAAAATCAAAATGAGCACATGAATACAATGGGCCAATGGCCATATGTCTTTATTCCTATAAAAAAATGTGTAGTGATATCTATACAAATGACCAAAAACTAAGTTTACAATAACAACCAAGAACAGTAGCAGAATGACATTTGGCTGTTAAAACAGTTAACAAAAGTAGACTTGATCTACTTTATTCGTAATTAAACAAAAGTAAGAGAATAAAAGAACAAAAGCCTTAAATAAAAGTAACTGCGCTTTAGTTTATTTCACAGATATTTGATTCCACTCTATTTTATGAACGCTACGTCAGGAATCTTTCCTTCAGCCTGGAAAAAGAAAAAAATACAGGAGATATTTCAAAGCCATGGTCTTGCAATCATGTTTCAATGCAAATATTATTATTATTATTATACAATTTAAGTTACCTTCAACTGAGTAAAGATCTGCGCTGCTCTGTTGAAGTCCCATTCATTGTCTTGTAGACACCTGTTAAAGTTGCATGTTTAGATATTTAAATACACACACAAAACCACAAAAAGCTATGTGCTGGAAACAAAACGTACTTCTGTGACCACTCCAGGTTCATGCCAGACTTCACTGAGAAAGCCGTAAGCATCTCTTGCTGCTGTGCGGTGAGCGTGGGTACAGGGCTGGAAGATGGAGTCGGGGCAGGTGCCACGAAGGCTCGGCGGATTTCCTCTGTTGTGGCCATTCGAATGAAAAGCTGGTCGTTGACAATGCACAACCTGTCGCACAAGAACCACACCCGGAAAACACAAGTATAACTGGATGTTTCTGTAATACACAGGAGAAACTAAACATGCTCTTTGCTTGTTGGTACAATTTTTGATTAGGTTCATCTGCTATGCAGTCTGCTGTCAGGCTCTAGCAGCAGACGCACGCATGTAATATGTCTGAGATATTTAACTTGACCGCTGTGACTGTCCTACTCTAACACTGCACCCTCTATGTGACCAATTTCATGAAATGCACATTTTTCCCTAGTGATTAGAGGGTACTAAGTTGTTGCAGACTGGTCTTAAGGTTTGTGACTGAGGCCTAAAATTAAACAAAAACTTTGTTATGCACCATAGGAGGGTGACATAAACCACCGAGTAAAACTCACCCAGAATTTCCTGCTGGGACTGTGATGAAAACTCGAGAGAAGGCCATTGTGGATTCTCGTGATTTCCCATCAACAACAACTGAAACAGACAGACAACAAATTAGTAAAGAAATAAAAACGTATGCCCCTTGAATCAGAACTAATTCTAAAACAGCTCACCTTCTTTAAAGACTCCACTCACTGTGAATGACAGTAGTGTATTCTGTAAATGGAAAACATGTTTTGAGAGAATTAGAACAATAAATTGCTTCAGAGGAAAACTTCAAGATGGATGGCAGAATGAAAACAAAATATATATCAATAACCCACCGTGTAGGTGTTCACATCAATCGTAAAGGAGGCAATGTCGTGCTGAGTCTTTGGTAGCTCGTTGAGGAAAGCCACCACATTCAGTCGTGTATGCTTCAGCAGTCGAAAGCGTATCGCTAAAGAAATCAAAGTTTGGAGAGGGGAAACATGAGGAGACATCTCAGATCCTGACAACCTCAATTTAGACAGTGAAAGATACTCACTGGAGTCTTTGACTCTCTTCAGGTTTCGACTGTCCTTGTAATACTCTCCCAGACTGCTCCTAAACAGCAGAGGGACAAAAAGACTTAATGTGACTGCTGAGAGATGTTAGGAGTGGGCACAGAAAGAGCAACATATGCAAAAAATCTTTCAATGAAAAGCTTAATTCTGCTTTGTTGATGAAAACACCCCAAATATATTAATCAGAGTAGTAAATTTATGCCTTTGTGTCCTCACCTGGAGGGGTTCTGGGTGGAGTAAGGTGTTGTGATTGATAATGACGCTCCATCATGGTAGGCATCCAGGAGTGGCTGTCTATCCCCTGAATCATAGATACTGTAGTACCTGCAAAACAGGCCACAAGTGATGAAGTTAGTTTCAGTGTTTGTCCTTCTCCCCCACAAATATTTTAGTTCAAAGCTAATTAAAACTAAAATAACAAATAATAACACTAATTGGCAAGTTATCAGTGAACCAACTCTAAAACATTTCAGGTTTTTGTCTAATTACTAAAAATGAAGACGAGAAACTTACTGTTGCAAGAACCGAAGGATAAGCGCCTTGATCTCATCGGAGCCAAAACAGCTGCCCTGGATATTCACACAGGAAAGACTAATATAGTTAACAGTAATATAGACACGATGCTGAATATTAGTGAGTGAAAGTATACATTCAGCTAACCTTGCAGGGGGGAATGGTGGTGGGTGTTTCCACATCAAATCCAATCGGTGGGGGGAGGTCATGACCATCCTAAAGTGAACCCACACACAAAATTATTGTAAAATTTTGTTTAATAATCAATGAAGCTATACAAAAACTAAAATATGGAGATGTGCGTATTATATGAAAGATGATGACCATTTCAGGTCAATACATCCCACTGAGCACCTGAAATGAAACTACTCTGATTATTTTTCCAAATTAGGTTGAAAAGAATAAAAATGATCTAATACTAACAGATTCTTTAGAGCATGGCATTTATTTGAGTATTCAAATGGAGCATCTTTAGTTAAAATGTAGTGAATTTTGGAGATAAAAATGTGGGAACCTACCAGTTTGAGAAGCCGGGGAAACCTCTGACGCACAGCACTAGTATGGGGACAAAAACCAAGAGCAGGAATGTTATTGTCACAATCCATACTCATAGACACACAAATAATGCTCATTACTGTGGATATAACTGACAGTCACACCTACTGATCCACTTAATATCATTTTGTGCCTTTCAATTGGATTTTTAAGCAACTACACTTTGTGGATGAAATTAAAATGAGTTTCATTACAACCAGTGTCACAACCGATTTAATCTTCTCTGTGTCAAAGGAAATCCACAAATCAACTTAGCGTTTTCGTCCTTCTCATATTCATGCTGTGCTCTTTTTAAGTCTCCCGCGCTGAAGTGCACTTACCAGCTGGTATACTCACCCTCTCCCCCATTACGGTGATATACACAGATCTGACATGGAGAAGCAACACAAGCACACTTTTCTAGGAGCACACACATACAAACATTCAAAGTCCCAAGATCTATGAGACTGCACCAGGAACCAGCAAACACATTCATTCTCAAGTAGTAAAATAAAGAGATTATGCATTGCTGGGAGAGAGGTGGTTACCGCCATTCGTGTCATCTCTCCCCCCCCCCCCC